>VWZO01009557.1:0-49524 GCA_013396975.1 Bucco capensis | reverse complement strand
ATCCCTGGAGGTGTTTAAGAGACAGGTAGATGTTGCACTGGGAGGCATCATTTAGCAGGTTGCTAGGACTAGGACAAAGGTTGCACTGATGATCTTCAAGGTCTCTTCCAGCTGTAACTGTTCTATGACTCTATGATTCTATATCTGGTGTGACAGATTCTCCCTGTGTGCAAAGGTGATCAGCAGAGGTGTAACACATGGGTTGAGGTGTCCAGCATGGTGTATGGGACCTCCTAGAAGCAGGTCCAACTGTGTTGATTCACATATAACCCACAGCATGAGTGGGAGGTTGCATACATTACTTTTCCTGAATTTCCTGTGAAATATTTCATTTCTGTATGTGTGTGATGGCCTTTGCATATATGCTTAGGGCTTTTGGGTGTTTCTTCCTCCAGGGAGGGGGAAACATCTGCATAGGTCTTCTGTGTAGGGCCACAGGTGTGTGTAAGCCAGAAAACAGACCATGCTTACCAGTGTGGTCTTGTGTTTTAACTGCATGTGAAAAGGTGTATATAGCCCTAGCTCCCCACAGAATGATAGAGTGGTTTGGGTTGGAAGGGACCTTTAAAAGTCATCCACTCCTATCCCCCTGCAGTGAGCATCTTTAAACAGATGAGGTTGCTCAGAGCCTTGCCCAAACTGACCTTGTATTTTCCTTTGCACAGATCACAGATGGGCTGAAATCATGTGTTTTATGCACTGAGGAGATTGTTTATGTGTGTGCTTAGGGACTCATGTTAGCACCTCTGTGCACCATGTGTATTAGGGGCTGCATCAGCAGTGGGCATGCCATTAGCTCTGGCCAGTGTGGCTCAGTGTTTAACACACCCTTGACTGCACAGAGCCTGTGCAATGCTGCCTGCCCTTCTGCCCACTGAAGAGCTCACCAAGGTCTTATCCTTCTCTGGAATCATCATCACATCTGTACAGCTTTCGTGAGATGCTAAGGTCCAGAGAAGGACAACAAGGATGTCTTAAGTCTTCTGCTGAAAAGGGATTCAGAGGATGAGGTAAAGGTGGAGGATGGGATCTGCCCTCCTTCATCCCCTTGCTGCCTCCCCACAGTGCCTGGTTCTTACTCTGTGAAGTAACACAGAGAGGCTGAGTTGCTTCTGGAGTTGGATGGCATTGGAAGCGTCCTCTCCAAATAGCAGCAGCTCCTGCCTGGGGCATGCAGTACTGAGTGAGTGACCAGAGGATTTGCTTATGTTTCCTTATGTGCTTCCTTGCCTTTCCTCCTGTGAAGAAGCTTCTCCTCCTCTTCTCTGATCATTCACTGACCCCCTGGCCGTGCTTTGGCCGGGGATGCCTGTGCACCTCCCCAGCGTGCACCAGCAGCCCTTGGCACATGCTCCTCTTGGCCCCTGCCTCCTCTCCCAGCCCTATGGTGCCCCAGCCTCACTCCTGCACCCCCACTACCTCCCAGCCATGCTTTCCTCAAGGCTCCCTCTGCCCTTCCCCAGGGAGTTTGCCAAAGAGCGTGAGCGAGTGGAGAACCGGCGAGCCTTCATGAAACTGCGGCGCCAGCAGCAGATCGAGCGCGAGCTCAACGGCTACCGGGCCTGGATCGACAAAGCCGGTAAAGGCTGCTGGGCCAGCAGGGCTCCCGGGGGATCATGGGCACTGCTGGCCATGCAGAGTGGTGGGGATGGGAAGGGATCCCTTAGCATCACCCACTTGGCACAAGTGTTCCCGTGGTGGCCTTGGGTGTATGGGTGAGCTCAGTGCCAAGGTGGTGTGATGGTCCAGCCAGGCTGCAAGAAAGGACACTGTGAGGAAACCTCATGTGCTGTGGCATGAAACTGTCATGTTTTGAACATGAGGCATGTATAGGGATCTGGGCCTGTTTAGCCTGAACAAGAGAAGGTTGAGGGGAGACCTCATGGCTCTCCATAACTACCTGAAGGGAGGTTGTAGAGAGGCAGGGACTGGTCTGTTCTTCCTAGTGGAGAGTGATAGGACAAGAGGAAATGGATGGAAATTGTGCCAGGGGAGGTTTATGCTACACATTAGGAGGAATTTCTTTGCTGCAAGGGTTGTGAGCCATTGGAACAGGCTGCCCAGGGAGGTGCTTGAGTCCCCATCCCTGGAGGTGTTTAAGACACAGGTAGATGTTGCATTGGGGGGCATCATTTAGTAAGTTGACAGGGCTAGGACAAAGGCTGCACTGATGATCTTCAAGGTCTCTTGCAGCTGCAACTGTTCTATGATTCTACTTCTAGGGAAGGCTGTAAGCATCATAGCTGTGAGCTTTGCTCTATGATGATTTCTTTTCTCTTGATGTTTGCTGGAGCCCCCTGCAGTGGTAGTTAGTGGGAAGGTAGAGCAGTGAATGGTGGCAGTGGTTTTCCAGCTAAACTTGCTCCTGGAGCAGCCTGGATGGGATGCACTCACTGGTTCCCACCTCGGGACTCCTGGATCTGGGCAAGGGCTGGGAGTAGTGAAGGTTTTCAGGCTTCCTGCTGATACCCAGCCAGGTGTGACAGCTAGTCCCAAAACTGCAAGAGCCTGTGTCCTTGCTTGCCCCTCATGGGGATCAGGTCAGTGTGTTCAGTTCCAGGAAGGGCAGATTTACACTTTCATCCAGTGTTCAGACTTGAGAAAGGACACGAATCTTGACATGAACTCTGAGCCCCAGATCTCATCTTGGTTCCTGGGCTGGGATGGTGAGCCCTAGAACTATCTATGATGTTCACCTTCTTTAGTGGGGTTAATTACAGTGGAGGAAGAAGCTGCTACTTGCCACCTTCCAGAATTTGCTTTAGGATGCTTAGTTAATACCTGACAAACGTTTGCAACTTAAAGCAACCACCTCTAGGCTGGGCAAAGTGCTTAGGTTCAAGGCAGTGAGGTCTGATGTGTTCAGCCAATGCTATCTTGTCTCCTGATGCTCAACTGTGTGTTTTGCATAGAGGAAGTCATGCTGGCTGAAGAGAACAAAAATTCTGGGACCTCAGCCTTAGAAGGTAAGACAAGGAATTCTCTGCTTAAAATTTTGCCTGCCTTTCCTTTTGCTTGCCTGTAGCTGGAGGTTGAAACCCTCCAGCTGTGATGAGAATGCCCCAATGGGATCTGCAGCCCAAGAGAGAGGGGTATGGGGAGGTGGATTGTAAGCACAACCCTTGAGAGAACATAGTGACCAGGAGGTGTCTAGTCCCAAACAAGAGATAGATCTAGACTAGAATCACCTGACTATATTTGTCCAGTTACCAAACCTGAGTTAGCCAAGTGCTAATCACTAGGTCCTGGTCCAGTGAGCTGGCTACTGACATAGAGTTAGAGCACTCCAACATCTCTTCCTCTTCCCTTCTCAGTGCTCAGACGAGCCACCATCAAAAGGAACCGGACGGACATGAACCGCGACTCGAGTGACGAGCACTGTGTTGATATCTCCTCTGTGGGCGAGAGGAGGTTGGCACAGAGAAGACCTCTTCATCCAACCTTGGGTCAGTCCACTTTGAAGCTTGCTTCCCCAAAACCTCTGCCAGGGTTGCAACCCATCGCACAGAGACGGTCACCGATCAGCCATCTCTGCTAATTTGGCAGCGAAGGGGGACAACCACCTAAAAACTGTCTGGTTAAGTTGTGTCCCATAAGAGCTGTGTCTGTTAGCTGTCTGTTTTGCCTCATATTGAAGGAAGGCTGGAGCACCTAACTCCTTTTCCTTCTTCTTATCCCTTAGGTAACCCCTTGAGCCACTCTGGCCTCAAAGGTGCCAGAGTGGATGGTGCCTCGTACTTACGGCACAAGGAGCGACTCCTGCGCATCTCTGTTCGCCACATGGTGAAATCCCAGGTCTTCTACTGGATTGTCTTGAGCCTGGTGGCTCTCAACACTGCCTGTGTGGCCATTGTCCATCACAACCAGCCAGCCTGGCTCACCCACTTCCTCTGTGAGTTCCTGGGCTTTGTGTAGGTGTGAGAGCACTGCATGGGCAGCCAAAACCTCCTGCAACCTTCTTATCTCCAGCAGCTGGAGGTTGCAGCATACAGCAAGAGTATGCTTACTCTTGCTTCTTGGCTCTGGGCATGTAGAGGTGAAGCCCATTAGAGTCATGCTGGTAAGGAGCTGGGGGGGGAATATCCAGAACTATGTTCAGTGTTGTTAACAAAGGACCATGTACAGCCATTTAATTCAACTTTGCCTTTGGTCCCATGGCTACTGATGACTGTCTTAGGCCTCTGAGCAAACATGGAGGAGTTTTACTGGCCTCAAGCTCTTCATATCTGATGTGGTTGTCAAGAGAGAGAAAGAGAGTGCAGGTCCCAGGTGGATTTATCCTAACATTGTGATATCACAGTGGTGATGGAAAGGTTGCTGGAGATCAATCTTTGAATGCCCACAAGCAATTGCTGGAAAGGCATGTGTTTGCAGGTATGGGGCTGGTCATGGGAGAACCCCCCCTGGTTAAAGATCTGGTGCAGAGCACGACATGGAGATCCCAAGCTTGCAAATAGTTACCAGAGCATCCCCCAGCCCACCAGGTCAGGTCTTGGTGACAGTACACCCATGTCTATTCTAGTATGACACTAACTGTAGAGCATCATGGTCAACCTCACAGCAGCAGTTGTGTTACTCCTGAGCTGCTGCAGTAGGGTCAGTGCTGCTTTCTCTGCCATGTTATTCTTACTCACCTTGAAAATGTCCCCATCAAGCACTGGGCCTGTCTAAAGCTGCATTAGCATCCTCAGGCCTGCCAGGATCCCAGCATGCCATGATGTGGTACAGCAGCTGGTCGTGGTGAGAAGCACCTTTTGGACAAGGAGAAGGGACAGAGCCTTGCCTACTAATGCTCATGAAATAGCTGGAGAAGCTTTTCACTGGCTTTTGGCTGTTGGCTCAGTTTCCCTGGCCAATTTCCAGCCATGCAAGGATTTAAATCCAGGTTGCTAATGTTCCAGTGGCTAATGTCTGTACAGATGCCTCAACTACTGTCATGCAACACTAAAGAGCTGCTGTGCTCCATACTGGCCATCTCTGCTCTTCTCAGCCCCCTGGGACACTGGTGCACCTACCCTGAAAGATTAATTTGTGGATTTGAGGCTCTGTTATGTACAGTTTAGATCATCATAGACAAGTTTCCCTCATCCCACATCCTGAGAGCTTGGGGAAGCAGCGTGATGCTTGACTTTGTCCACCTCTGCCATGTGCTCTGTGGGCTATGGGTGAGTTCCTGCAGGATTCTCCTTACAGCTCAGCATCCTGAGGGTAACCTGTCTGGCTTTTCTCTTTCAGACTATGCAGAGTTCCTGTTTCTTGGGCTTTTCCTGCTGGAGATGTCCTTGAAGATGTATGGGATGGGGCCACGCCTTTACTTCCATTCTTCCTTCAATTGTTTCGACTGTGGGGTAAGCAGCTCCAGAGATGCTGTGGGTGGTGGGCAGAAGGTGTTTGGCAGCTGTCTGCAGTGCAAGACACCAAGCAGTAGAAGAAAAAGATGGCCCTTACAGTGGGCAGGGGATCCCTTTCTGCTGGGACAGCCTGCCCATGACAGGTGGAGAGACACACCAGGTCTTGGGCAGGGTGGTGGATGCCTCGTCCTTAGGCACGTGAAGGTTTTCTGCAAGGGCCTGTCTTTGATTCATGCCTGTGCCTGCTTCTCAGGTCACAGTGGGAAGCATCTTCGAAGTGGTTTGGGCTATCTTCAGGCCAGGAACCTCTTTTGGCATCAGTGTCTTACGAGCCCTACGTCTCCTGCGAATATTTAAAATAACCAAGTATGTACCAACTATCTGACTGTCACTTGTCATCTCAGATTGTGGCTGCAACCCAGAGCCAGTCACTCCTGCTCTCCTCTTAGCATCTCTGCAAGTGCTTGAGCACTGTCTCTTCTCTAGGTACTGGGCATCCCTGAGGAATTTGGTGGTATCGCTGATGAGCTCCATGAAGTCTATTATCAGCCTGCTCTTTCTCCTCTTTCTCTTCATTGTAGTCTTTGCCCTGCTGGGAATGCAGCTGTTTGGAGGCAGGTAGGTTGCTTTAAGTCTGAGGAAAGGAATTTCTTGGTGTTAAAGCTCTCTTAGGAGCCTAGGAAGACTGTAGCCTTGCCCCTCAGCCTGCCACTAATGGTGGTACCTCTCTCATACAAAATTCCCTGCTTGGGAAGCTCCCTCTGGCTTGTGTGGGTCCTTCTGGCCAGGACACCTTTTAGGTTCCTGCACGAGTTGCTCAGGAGACCTTCCTTAAAGTGAGGAAATGATGTCTTGAGCACAAGAGATCTGATAGCATGGTAGTCAGGGGTTTGATGACCTTGCTACTCCAATCCACTTAATGTCCTCCTGGTTCCACTTGGCAGGTTTAACTTTATTGATGGGACACCATCGGCCAACTTCGACACTTTCCCTGCAGCCATCATGACAGTGTTCCAGGTAGGAGCTGGGCTGCTAGGGAATGCAACTAAAGAGACTTGGGACTTTCTGCTCATCCCCCCAGGCTGGAAGGGGCTTTGTTCTTTACACTGAAGTTGTCCTCCTCCATCAGCTGTTAGGATATAACTCATTTTCTCTCTCTCTCCTCCCATATAACAAAGCAGAAGACAAGAGAGGGAAACTCTTCCACCTCCATTGTGCAAGGTGGAAGAGTTTCAAAACTCTTCTGAGGACACTTAAATCCTCAGCAGCTGTAGAGCTGGGTTATCCACTGCACAGAGTCTCTGTGCTTGGCTCCTGCTTGTTAGTGGGCTAGATCAAGGGGGTTGTCCAGGTGTTGGTGACAGAGCTGCTGACTTGTTCTCCTGCAGATCCTGACGGGTGAGGACTGGAATGAGGTGATGTACAATGGCATCCGCTCCCAGGGAGGTGTTCGCTCAGGCATGTGGTCCTCCATCTATTTCATCGTCCTCACCCTCTTTGGAAACTGTATCCACCTGGCTGATGTGTTTTTAGTGGAGATAACCCTGTCTCATTACCCCCTCTGAGGGCATCACTGCCTTGGAGGTCACCTCCCTCCCCTCCCACTGCTCCTTTCTCCTTTCTCAATTGAGGGAGTCCCATCAGAGGTGCAGCAGCCCTGGATATCCCAAACACAGAGAAGGAGCTGTCTGGAGGTGCATGAAGGGCTCTATATATGGGATGGCTTGAAGAGTAGTTTGTCTCTTTGACTGCTCCTTACTGAGCTGGTGAGGAGCCATCAGGGCCACTGTCCCTTGGTGGCTGCAGACCCCCATGTCCTTAAGGTGTGCCTTGTGCATCCTTAGCTGCTCACAGATACTCTGCTGAATGTGTTCTTGGCCATTGCAGTGGACAACCTGGCCAACGCTCAGGAGCTCACCAAGGTATGTCCTAGTTGCTCCTCTTTCTTCTCTTGATGGTGTGAAGGATGAGGCCAGCAGGAAAGGCAGTGGGAGCACTGCTTGTGACTGTGTTCAATCCAGAGCTAGGGCCACCTTGGCACTTAGCTCAACCTGTGTTGAAAAAGTGGTCAGGTCACACTGGAAATGGGAGTTCTTCCTCCAGGAGGGTACTGCCCTGAAACACAAACCCATAGTGCTGGGCAAAGGTGGTTAGACTTTGATCCGGGAAAGCCCTTAAACCTGCTGGTCTTGTGTCTCACCAGGAACACCCACACTTCCCATCAAGTGTGGCTTAACCAGTTCTCCATTTAAGCTCTCCAGTTTCATTTGCTCCAGCCAGATTGAGATACCCATCCTGCACCTGATGGGAGCTGGGGTGGGGATGGTTATTTACCCAAGCACTCTGGAGATGCAGAGCAGCAAGTGCTTTCCAGTGGTGGCAATGTTTATTCCCCATCTGCTCACAGGGCAGTGGATGTGATTTAGGGTGCAATTTAGGATGCTGCTCGAGAAGGTTATTGGGCTCAGCTTGTTTTTAAGACCATGCTGGGAAATATTTGGGGAATGCTATAATGTTGGGGCACCATCTGCATAATGGTGAGTAGGCGAGAGCTGCAAGGGTCATTGCTGCTCTTTGGAGGGGACAAGTGATCCCATGGTGCTCTTTCTTTTTTCCCCAGAGCCTGTGTCTATTACTCAGGTCCTTGGGGTTTACCAAGAGGCTGCTGTGCTGGTTTAGATCTGACCTGTCAGCAGCAAACAAAGTGGGGCATGGTGCTTGTTTGCCCTGGGGGTACATGTGGGGGACCCAATCCTACCACAGCAGGTGCAGGTGGCTGCTGGCTGCTGCTGGGATGAGAAGGTTAGGAGAGCCCTGTAGCATACCAGCAGCATCAATTAAGGGAGTGCTGAGTTTTTGAAAAGGCTGAATGCACACTAATGACTCCTAATGACATTTTTTGCTCTGGAGACACAACCATACTCATTAAAGCAATACAATCTCTGCTGGGGTCATTCATGGATGCCTTGCCTCCTGCTCGATCGAGGAGATGCCTGTCTTGCCCCTGTGGCTGTGAAGAAGGGAGGGCTGAGCTGGTCTACACTGTCTGGGGCTATTCTAGTGTGCACAGCCTGGCTCTTGCCTGGTGTGGGCTGGGTTCACTTGTTTAAGTAGTGCTGATGCCTTTGGTAAGATCTGGTGTGGTGGGGAACTTGTGTCCCTATAATAACTTAAAGGCTCTCTCTGGAAATGCAGATGCATGTTTCCCTTTCATCCTGCATGCCTTGGTATCTAAGGTACCTAAGGAACTCCAAGGTGCCTTGGTATCTAAGGAAAAGACCTGCGCATCCCTCGCTGCCTCCAATGGCTGCACCTTCCCTTGAAACTCCAGCATCACGCTACGTAACTCCCTTCTTCCCTCTGCAGGATGAGCAGGAGGAAGAGGAGGCCTTCAACCAGAAGCATGCCCTTCAGAAAGCCAAAGAAGTCAGCCCCATGTCTGCCCCAAACTTGCCTGCTATCGAGTAAGTGACCCCTCCCCACCGCTACCCTGGTGCCCCTCTGAGCCCAGCCAGGCTTCTCAGCAGGGTAAAAGGAGCCTGGCACAGCTGGCTGTGAGGCTGCCACAAGAAAAAGAGGTGCCCACATGGGATGACTCCCTCTCTGGGTATCTACTTGAGGATGGATGGAGATCTAGGACCATGGTCCTTGTGAGCAGCAATGCCTGCAGAGGGGTGTTGAAATGGGAACCAGGACCTGGGGTTGTCCACACATGTCCCAAGCAGCAGCCTCAGTGCTTGGGCATGTCACAGATCCACTGACAGAGGCTTTCTGCCCTAAAGGTACAGCTCAAACACTCAGGGCTGCTGCAAGGGGTGAGGAAGAAGGCTGGGGAGGAGGAAAGCATCTCAAGTTTTTCTTGAGGAGGGGTGATATTTGTTCCCAGGGAATGTTTCTTCATAGCAGTGGTGGCACAAATCTCCCCGGGGCTCCTTCCCTGGTAGCGAATGCAGTTATGAGAGATGGAACAGGTTTGTGAAACCATGTTTGATTGTACAGAAATATGATTAGGGCATGGGAAAAAAAACTACCAACCTCCAAACCATATAAACCCCTGGCGTGGTGTTAAGGAGCCTTGTCTCTGCATTTCAGCAGAAGAAAATGCTGGTTTTTTCCTTTGTGGGCACGTTTTCCCCCTTTATTTTGCAGTGTCATATGGTATAAATCACATAAAACTTTCCAAGTCAACACTGGAACAAGGTGTTTTGATTTGTTTCCCAAAACAGTGCATTTCAGTATGGCTGAAAGGATTAGGGTTTTTTTTCCCTTCTTTTTTATAGAATCCTTTCCTAGGGAATTTTAGTTTTCATTCTGCTTTGAAGCCCAGCCAAGCTTGTTCGTGGTAGTCTCTTGTAGGTTTGCTGAGAGAAACCACTGTCTTCAAGCCAGCCCTGATCTTGGTGGGGGGTCAGAGGCAGTGTTGGGAATGATTTCCCCTTCCCTGGCTTAACAGTGGTGGGAGGTGATGGTCTCCCATCCTGCAAGCATCACCCTGGGGTTTAGGGGTAGCAGGAGCTGGGGGTATTTGTACATCATGCCTGGTCTCCCAACAGCTGCAGATATCAGCTTGGTTTGGGGATGATGAGATACTCACAATGTGTGCCTGGCCAAGTACTGGGGGAAGGGGAGAGGGTGTGTTTGTGGAGAGTGTGTGTTGTGACCATCTCTAGCTGCTGGTGGGAGGAAATATGCTCAATAAAGCGAGGGGCTAGAGGGATTTAGGCTGCAGAAGAGGCTGGAGAATGGGCAGATATGAGAGAGGAAGAGGAGTAGTTGGATTATCTGAGGGCACTAAAGAATTTGCCCGTGCTGCATATCCTTGATAGAGTTTTCCAGCTGTTGTCAGAAATAGCTGGCTGAGAAAATAAATCTCTTCTACCTTTTGTTGTTGTTCTAGTGGCTTTGAAATGGGAGGCACTGATGTTTGCTGATCTTTTTTCCTGCTCCTCCTCCTCCTCAGCATGGATAGTGTCAGGGGCAGGCATGAGTGTGTGATGCTGTGGGGGTGACCATCTCCACCATCAGATCTGATGTGCTTTTGGTGATGTTGCAAGTGATGCCAGCAGTCAGGGGAGGGATAGTGGGGACATCACAAGCGAGAGCAGAGCCAGTGCCAAAGGGCTGTTGGAAACTCCAAGCGGTGAAGCCAAGCCTGTTTCTGTGCTTGGATGTGTGCAGAGATAGATGGCTTCGTTTCTCTGTGTGTACCAAGCACTTGCAGGTTCGGTCCAGGCTTTGGTGCCTGTGGAGAGGTGTGGTGGTGCCTGGGGCCGGGACCTCCCCCGTGGGTAGGCTGCTGTGGGTGGCTGCGGTGCGGATCGGAGTATTGTATTTGTAGCTGGGCGCTGGTGGTGCAGATGGCTCGGGGCTGATTGACGAGTGGGTGGCCAGATGGACGCATGAGGATGCTGTCATGTGTTGGTGCTTAACGTGGTGCGTGGATGCCTTTGAAGGCTTGGCCACTTACTGCGGGGACGGCAGCGGGTACCTGTGGCTCTGAATGTGGTACTGGGCTGTTCCCATGCCACCTAAGGAGGCAATGACCAGAGTGACTCACTCAGGGGCTGAGGGTATCATTCTACTCGCAGGAGGGCAGCAAGGTGCGTCCCATTTTGCCTGTGTGAGCTCTGCCTGCACACAGGTGCTTGCGTGTCCTGCACACACACACACACATGGCATTTGCATGCAAGCAAAGCCTGTAACTCAACACATGCACATTTGCGTGTGCCCACAGCTGGTTGCTTGGAGCTCTGCCTATCTGAATCTTTCCTGTGCTGCTACAAAGGATAACGCCTTGAATCTCCCTAGGTGCCTGAAACTAGTGAGGGTGAAGAGCACTGTCAGCCCTGCTAAGCTGCTCTGTGTGAGGGTTTCTCAGGTGACAGGGGCTCTGGAGCATCTCAGCCCTGGGCTCACACTTTGCTCCTGCTGGCGACCTTCACATTCCCCTCTGCAGCATCAAGGCAGCATCAGCTAATACTGTGACAACTCTGAGGAGCTCAGGGCTGCCTTGAGACATCATTTCCACTTTGAAATTGACAACTGTTGCTCAAGAGAAGTGAGTTTGGAGCAGTTTTAAGAGAGCTGTTAAATACCCAAGGATGTACCAGAGCTTCTGGGAGGCTGCAGCCTGCACTGCTCTTCTTGTGCCCCCAGCACAGAGGAGGCTTTGTGGCCACCACCAAATGGCTCACAGGGTGTGAGTGTGAGCATGGGCAACCTCACAGGCAGCTCGTTACCAGTGTTATTGCAAGCGTGTATGTGCAGGTTGTTCACTGCTGCCTGCTGCACTCCAGCACCCTGGCAGCCACTGGCCAACGGGCAAAGAGATGCCAACTGCCTGGGACCGGGCCAGGGACACACCTCTCTGCGTTGCCCCTACGAATGGAAAGAGGGCTTGAAGGGAGGCTTGAACCCGTTTGTTTTTCCTCCCCAGAAGAGACAGGCGAAGGAGACACCACATGTCGATGTGGGAGCCACGCAGCAGCCACCTGTATGTGGGCCGCGGGGGCGCGTGTCCGTCTGTGGCTCCTGTGCTATCTGTGCGTCCGTCCATCCGTCTGTCCGCGGGGGCCTGGGCACACACAGCTCCCCTCTGACCTCGCCATGGGGCCAGGAGGGGGGAGGGGGGATTGTGTGTGTGTGCGCGTGTGTGCGCGCGCCTGTATTCCGTGTGCTCCTCTGCACCCCTCTTTGTGCGTGCGTGCGGCTCTGTGCGCGTGCCGTGTGCGTGCTGCTGCGCACAGGGGTGAGCCCTGTGTGTGTACACAGCTGTGTGCTTGTGGGTGTTTTCCCGTGTGCCTAGGTGTTTCGGGAAGGGCACGTCTGTCTTCTCCAGGGTGTTGATGTGTGGGTTTAGCAGCCCTGTAAAGGTTTTGTGGCAGAGCCCAGCCCTCTCTAGAGCGCACCTGCAGCGATATAAAGGAGCCTGCTAGAGCTCCTTTCCTTGCAGATAGCTGAAGTCACTGCTTCTCAAGCCTCCATGCAGGCTTCCTCACCCAGGATGTGCTGGGTGAGAGGCTGTCCCTGTGTAGGTGAACACAGGGATGGAGGGGACCTACTGTGCCCAGTGACATTCTCTGTTGCAAGTCATAGAAACACAGAATAGAATCCTAGACTGGTTTAGATTGGAAGGGGCCTTTCAAGGTCATCTAGTCCAACCCCCCCTGCAGTAGGCAGGGACATCTTCAAGTAGATCATGTTGCTCAGAGCCCCAAACAAGCTGACCTGAAATGTATCCAGGGATGGGGCATCTACCACTGCTCTAGGCAATCTGGGCCAGGGTATCACCACCTCATTGTAAAAACTTTCTTCCATGTACCTAGTCTAAATCTCCCTCTTTTAGTTTAAAACCATCACTTTGTAAGCCTCTCACAACAGGCCCTGCTAAAAAAGTCTGTTCCCATCTTTCTTCTAGGGCCCTTTAAGTACTGAAAGGCTGCACTAAGGTCTCAGAAGCCTTCTCTTCTCCAGGCTGAACAACCCCAACTGTCTCAGCCTGTCCTCACAGCAGAGGGGTTCCAGCCTCTAATCAGTTTTGTGGCCCTCCTTGGGCCACGTGTCTCAGAGGACTATCTGTCATTGAGAAAGGCACATCTTGGACCTTGGACATATTTTCCCCTTGCTGTCCCCATCCCATCAGGACAGCCACCCTTGCCAGCAAGCTGGGTTTCACATCAGAGTCCCCTGTGCTGTCATTTGCATCATTAGGGCAGCACTGCTCCAAAAAGGAGCCCAGCTCCAAGGAACTGGTGATGCAAAGACCTCCCCAGTGCAAGGAGGGATCCCCAGCCACAGTGAGAGAGCATTGCCCGTGTTCAATAAGGTGCCCCCAGGTAATCATGCCAGAGGAAGGTGGTCACTATCTGATGGAGATAAGGCAAGCCAGGGTGCTGTCTGGCTCCAACAAGCTGAGCATGCTGCCTGCAAGCTTCAGGGCAGCTGTAAGGCTGCTTGGGCTGGTTCTCCATCAGTTTGATGACTTCCAAAGGGGCAGAAGTACAGTCACAGCCCCTTGTCCAGCCCCTGCTGCCACCATAGGGATGCTGGAGAGCTAGGGAAGAAGCAGAAGCCTAGCTCATAACCCTGGGGGATGGCACTTCCTTCTCCCTGGGATTCCCTAATTAAATCCAGGGTGGGTGCTTCACTGTGGGGGCATCTGGGGTGCCAACCCCCTCACTGTCTCCCGTTGCAGGCGAGAGCGTCGCCGGCGGCATCACATGTCAGTGTGGGAGCAGCGCACCAGCCAGCTGCGCCGGCACATGCAGATGTCCAGCCAGGAGGGCATCAACAAGGACGAGCCACCCCTCATCAACCCCCACGCCAGCATCTTCCGCAGGAAGAAACCAGGGGATGGCATCACCCTGGAGAAATGTGCTGAGGACCAGGGCGGCAAGGGCGAGGGACCTGAGCAGCTGGGCCCAGGAGCCAACCCTGGTGGGGCTGAGGACAGGAGGAGCCCGTCGCCCCGAGTCAAGCAAGACAAGGAGTCTTGGCATCAGAAATCATGTCACGGAAACTGTGAGCCAGGAGAGCAGGACGGGGCAGGAGGTGGCATTGAGGATAGGGCGAGGATGAGGCAGAGCCAGAGGCGCAGCCGGCATCGCAGAACCCGGATAGAGGGCAAGGAGTCGGCTGGTGCCCTAGGGAGCCGCTCGACCAGCCAGGAGATGGGTCTGGAGGAGACCAGCCCCACTGAGAGGGCACAGGATGGGGACCGGCACGGAGACACGGCCACAGCTGAGGCATTGATTCAGGGAGAGCAGGAGGCAAGCAGGGAGACCATCAGGTTGGTACCCAGGGAGGGCATCTTGCAGTTTCCAAGACTCCTTTTCCTCTCCTCTTATTTTCTGACACCTTTTTTTTTAATCCCACATCCCTTCTGCAGGACAAATGGGGTCCCTACTGGTGATGCTGAGCTGGTTGGGACCGCCAGGGAGGGGAGCCCTCCCCAAGCAGTACCCAACCCCCCCCAGGGGAAGGTGGGCATCCTGACGGAGCAGGACTGCAGCAGCCCGGACACCAGTGAACAAGCACTGCTGGAGGCCAGCCGCACCGTCAGCCGGAGCGAGCCTGACCTCTCCTCCATCACCCCCAACACTGAGAAGGCCACGGAGAGCACCACCATCATGATCGATGTCCACGACTCCGCTGTGGTACAGAGTGAGGACCCATCTCTCTTTCCTGAGCCCCTCTCCTGGTCCTCAGGGACCCTGTGGGGATGGAAAGCCACTTGCATGGCTTTTCCATTAACTGAGGCACTTTCCTTGCTGCTCCTTGCAGCACCTCCCTCCAGCAGCCCTGATCTGCAGGGGAGCCTGAACATAATGCTGATGTGCCACCATCCCCTTGAGAGCTTCTCCCTTTCTCATCTCCTTCACACCCACCCCTTTCATAGAATCATAGAGTGTTAGGGGTTGGAGGGGACTTCTGGAGGTCATCTAGTCCAACCCCCCCATCAGAGCAGGTTCACCTAGAGCAGGTTGTGCAGGGTGGTGTCCAGGTGGCTTTAGAATATCTCCAGAGACAGAGACTCCACCACCTCTCTGGGCAACCTGGTCCAGTGCTCTACCATGCTAAAGTAAAGAGGTCCCTCCTTATGTTTGCCTGCTCCCTCCTTCCATCTTCCTCCTCACCTAGGCAAAATACTCTCATCTCCTGTTTTTCCTAACATATCACAGCCTCTACCCAGCTCACTGCTGCACAAACCCTTTAAGAGCACCCTCGCTGTCAGGGGAAGCTGTTTTAAATGATGTTATTAATTAAACAGGACTGCAAAAGCTAGCCTTGTTAGAACTCCCTTTGCCTACATCACCCCAGCAGCTCGTCTCTTTTCCTTCCTTCCAGTCCCTGTCCCCATAATGGCATGGGGTTGCAAAGAAGAAATTGGGGAGGGTTGCACAAGTCCAGCTTGGCAGGGAAACTTCAGGGTGCTGCCTGGGTGCAAGACCAGGCAAAGGCTTTCACTTTCCTGCAGTTAGCAACAAGACAGATGGTGAAGCCAGCCCCTTAAAGGAGGCCGAGACCAAAGAGGATGAGGAGGAGATGGAGAAGAAGAAGCGGAAGAAGGAGAAAAAAGAGACAGGCAAAGCTATGGTGCCACACAGCTCCATGTTTATCTTCAGCACCACCAACCCGTAAGATATTTTTTGGACCCTAGGAGCTCAGGGCTGGGGAGGGCTGCAAGGGGACTCATAGTTCCTTTTGGTTGGAAAAGACCTTTAAGATCATCAAGTCCAACTGTTAACCCAGCCCTGCCAGGTCACCACGAAATCACATCCCTCAGCACCACATCTCCATGTCTTTTAAATCCCTCCAGGGATGGTGACTCTACCACTGCCCTAGGCAGCCTGTTCCAGAGCTTGACAACCCTTTTGGGGAAGAAATTTTTTACATGTCCAACTTAAAAACCTCCCCTGGCACAACTTGAGGCCATTTCCTCTTGTTCTATCACTTGTTACTTGGGAGAGCAGGCTGATCCCCACCTTGCTGCAACCTCCTTTCGGGGAGTTGTCCAGAATGAGGATATCTCCCCTATAGAATCCTTCCTAGGAAATGACCTACACATGGCTGAAATCAGAGGATGCCTTTGGGAAGAGGGCTGAATGTCTCCCAAACAGCCTGGATAACCAGCCATGACATTCCCTAAGCCTCAGCAGCACTCTCCCACTGTGTCAGCCATGCTTGTGGTTTACTCTCCTGACTGCTGATTGCTACCTGTGATTTTTATTTGATGCTTCTTACATTTTTCTGCTCCACTATATGGACATTCTTGTCCAGCTCCATTAGCCTGGAAGAATAAACACTCCAATTTCTCAGATTCTCCCTAGCTTGGCATGGGGTGTCTGGGGTGGGGGGAGGGCTGGGAGAGACAAGCAAAGGGGTCAGCAAGCTCAAATCACCCTTGGGCTCAGTCGCTTTGCTCCTCACAGTTTCCTGCCCATCTCCCTGCCCTGGGAGCTGGTGGTAGGGGGTGGATTTTGCACGTGGGTTGTGCCTGGGCTATGCCATGGGTTCACAGGTCAGAGTGTGGGCTGTCTCCCCACAGGATTCGAAGGGCTTGCCACTACATTGTGAACCTGCGCTACTTCGAGATGTGCATCCTCCTGGTGATTGCTGCCAGCAGCATCGCCCTGGCAGCTGAAGATCCTGTCCTCACCAACTCTGACCGCAACAAAGTGATTGCAAACCTCCCCTGCTCCCTCCATCCTGCAGGCAGAGGGTCCTGTAGGATTTCAGCTTCTGTGTGGGGCACATGTGGGACATAGATCAGGGCAATTGGTGGGAGCGCTTGAACCACGCTGTGGCATCTGGCTTCTTCCGTAACACCTCCCTTTATAAAGCTTGGAAATCCCTCTCAGCCTCCCACACACAGGGTTTAGAGCCTGGGGAGCAGACCAGTATACCTTATCAACTGTAAAGTAGCTTAAGCTGGGGAGATGCTGTTGTGCAAAGCGGGGGACCATGATTCCAGCTCACAGCAGGATTTGGGAGCCGCTTGCACCGTGCATGGGAAATGCTTCTCTCCTGCCTGCTCAGGCTGGGTTTGGGGCCCTCCTGAACTCTTAGGGAACAGGCTGGGTTTGGTGCTAGCAAAGCAACCCTCTGCCTGCACCTGAGCCAGGTGAGCCCCAGTGCAGGGTGAGCATCAGAGAGCCCCAGTGCTTGGCAGTGGCTGCAGAGTGTCTGTCACCTCTCTCTGCAGGTCCTGAGGTATTTTGACTATGTCTTCACTGGTGTCTTCACCTTCGAGATGGTTATCAAGGTGAGAGGCCTTGCGGGCTGGGTGTGCTGGTCATGCTGTGTCCTGCATCCATATGGGAAGTAGCTCTAGTTTTAGTTCTGGTCCTGAATTTGAGTGCTGGAGACTTAAAAGCCTGGTTCTTAGCAGTGAGAGCTGAGAATGCTCAGTACTGCTTTTAGCAGTCTCCAGGCTTCCAAAGCGTGACGCTCCTTGATATACACTAGTGGCACACAGACACGTCTGTTGCTGCTCAGTGACATCCCTGTCGCCAGTCTGCAACTGCTTCCCTTTGGTTGTCAAGCTGCTCATTCCCTCTTTTTCTTACTGTTTCCTCCCCCCCTTCACAGATGATCGATCAGGGCTTGATTCTGCAGGATGGCTCCTACTTCCGAGACCTCTGGAACATCCTGGATTTCATCGTGGTGGTGGGAGCGCTGGTGGCTTTTGCCTTGGCGTGAGTGGCTGTCATCCCTGTCAGCTCTTTGTCTTCACTTGGCTGGGGTGGGAGAAGGATCCAACTGTCTGTGGCTACTATACCCTGATTCTTTTTCTTTGATTTCTCTATACCCTTCTGCTCTGCTTCTGGGATGGCTTCTGCCAGTGGTGTGTGGCTGCTCCAGAGAAGTATTTCTCCTTGTTTGCCAAATGCTGGTGAGCAAGCAGGCAGGGGGCAAGGCAAGCCAAGCTGGAGATGCTAGGAAGAGGTTGGTGGTGAAAGTGAACTTGAAAGAGGGCAGAAGGGGTTGTTGGAGAGGGAAAATACCTGAGGATGGCAGAGATGGGCTAATACCCATCTGCTTTGTATCCTGGGGCTCACAGAGACAGCAAAAGCAGCAGCCTGCCAGGAGGAGCTGCCCTCTAAATATGTTTGTGCTGGAAATAGTACCCCCACAGCTGGTGCCTTTTTCCTCTGCTCCAATGGGGAGTGTTGCCTTAGAGCCCTGCAAGGATGTAGATGAGTCTGGTGGGATCTGTGCATTTTCTGCAGCATCACACCAAGGGCAGGGTGCTGCACGCCTGCTCTGGAGTGTGCCCCTGCTGAGCATCACTTTGCAGTTGGCTCTGGTACTGAGCTTGTGGCACCTGCAGGTGGGACCTCCTCCACAGGCTGGCTAGATATCTATGGTGCCCATGCCATGGAGGGGCAGGAGCATCCAGGGATGAGCTCCGTGCTACTCTGCCCTCCTGTGCTGCTGGTTGGGGCAGGTGGTGCAGCGTGAGCACAGCGGGAGGATGTGACAGTACCCAGAGAGCGGGTGCCAACATGATGCTTACAGACAAGGGCACTCCCAGGGCTGTGGTGCGCCATTGGCACACAAGAAAGGAGAGGAGAAGAGAGGAGAGGCTGATGCTCCTTTGTCACGCTGTTATTCTCTCTTTGTGCCTTTGACACTGGCGGCAGTGGCGTTAGTGCCGGCGAGAGGCCTGGCAGCCGCGCAGAATGGAGGCCTGTCCTTGGCCACAGCTCAGGTACCGTGCCAGGCTCTTGGGGTGGCTAGGTCTGAGCCCCGAGGTCACTCAATGGATTACAGCCTGTAATCCATCCCTCCCATCTCACCCCAGGCCGGGTGGCATCTCCTTCCCTTTGCTTTCACTGACTCGCACACTCCCTAGCTTGTTGCTTTTGCCTTCCTCACCCCTGTCCTCCTCACCCCCGTCCTCGCCCGGTGCTTTCAGCCGCTGCTCTCTCCTCAGGAAGAGCACGGGAGAATTCAGCTCACTCGGTGCAGGGATGAAACAGCCCCTGGGCAGAGCAGGGCTCTGACCACAGACCCCAGCGTGGGGCAGGTCCACTGTCTGGGGACACCCAGGCCACCATTAGGATGGATTGAGCATCTCTGGGATCTGGTTGATCCCCCTCTCTGCCAGGGCAGCCCCTCAGAGCATGTCTGGGAGGCTCAAGGGCATCAGCAGCCTGAAGATGTGCTGGGTGTTTTGAGGGGCTGTTGGGGAAGACAAAAGAACCTTTTCCTTCCAAGCCGTCTTTCATCAAGACTTCTTGATGGCTTAACCTGCTCCTGGGTGGACAGCTGTCCTCACTGACACTAACAGTACCATAACTGGGGCTTACTGTCTCCTTGCCCCTACGCCCCTACCCTACAAAGGTGACACTGTTCCTGGGATGGCCCCAGGAGCAGGCAGGGTCCCCACCTGCCAGCACCCAGTATGTGGGGATGCTGCTATGCCTCTTCCAGCCCTGCTTGCCACCAGCCTGCCTCCACCCAGTCTCCTGAGGGAAGGACAGGTCCCTCTGGGCACGGGGCAGCTGAATTCTCAGGGGTGAGCACCTCCATCAGCTGCAGCACCAAACCCCCTCCCATGTAGAGGGCCTTTGCATCTCCACCTATGTTTGCAACAAGCATCTGTGTCACCTGCCCACTCCTGTAGCCATAGCTGGATAGATACCAAGTTGCTTGGGTTGTGGACAAGGGCTCTTTATAATGTAAACCTACAGGACTGTCCCTCTCTTCCATGTCTGATGGTGGGTCCTGCTGGAGGAGACGATCTCATGGCTTCAGGGGTGAGGGGAACAAAGGAACCATAGCAATTTCCAATGAGTTTATACATTATAAAGCATTTAGAAGAACACTTGACTCTCTCCTTGGCAGTCTGTTGCTGCCATAGATCTGGGAGCTTCAGGATGTTCATCAGCTACACATGTCCCAACCCACTATCCAAACTCTCTCCATCAATCCCAGTCTCAGGAGCAAAACTCTGACAGTGATGTCTGAATTCCTCTCCTTTTCTTCTCCCTCCATGAGCTTTTTGATGTGGGGACAGGGAGGGATGTGTCCTCCCTCTTCCCTCCCTTGCTTCTGTGGCACTGGGAGGGCAAAGCAATGCTCACAGAGAAGCTGTGGTGATTACGTGGCTCAGAGTGGCTGGTGACCAGATCCAGCACTTCCCAGTTGAAGAAGTGCTGGGACATGCTGTGGCATTGGGATTTTCTGCCCCATTTCCCTTCCTTCAGTGGTTTGGTTTTCCCACGGGGTACCTGAGTGGCCATGGGTGCAGCAGGAGGTCTCTGAGTTGGTCCAGTGGTGCCACTATTATCTGCTGGCTGTTGATGCCACATCAAAATCCCCAATAAGCATGTGACCACCTCTAAAGCCACCTCTTTGTGTGCTAGCAGAGCTTGACCACTGGCCCCTCAGAGCCCATACATCCCAAGCAAAAGGCTGTCTCAGCTCATCCACAGCTCTCCATGTGGGAAGCCGATACCTCAATCCAAACGCAGCTGAAGTAAAAAGCTCAATATAAACTTGTCAATCTCTTAAGAGTCCAAATTTATTTAGCTGAAATAACCAGAACTTTAACTAAAGATCCTGCTCACTTTTGCCTCCTGTGGCACCCTCTGGGAAGTCATTGAGAGGTGGAGAATGCCTACGGCTGTGGGCTTGCGGCAGCGGGAAAGGCTGAGTGATGGAAACGTTGAGGGGTCAGTTTGTAGCCCTTGTTGTCTTAACCTGGTAAGCAAGGGCAAGAGTTGCCCAAAGAAGTGCTATGAAGCTGCTGAAAGGTCTAGAGCACAAGTGTTCTGAGGGAACTGGGGTTAGTTAGTCTGGAGAAGAGGAGGCTCAAGGGGAGACCTTCTCACTCTCTACAACTACTTGACAGGAGGTTGTAGGGAGGTGGGGGTCAGTCTCTTCTCTCAAGGAGCAAGTGATAGGACAAGAGGAAACAGCCTCAAATTGTGCTAGGGAAGGTTTAGGTTGGACATTGGGAAAGACCTCTTCCCAGAAAGGGTTGTCAAAGCCTGGAACAGGTTGCCTGGGTAAGTGTTGGAGTCACTTACCCAGTGACTGTGGTGCTGAGGGACATGGTTTAATGGTGACCTGGCAGTGCTCTGTTAACAGTTGGGCTTGATGACCTTAAAGGTCTTTTCCAACCAAATCAAATCCATGATTCTGTGATTCTCCACCCAGAGGTATTCAGCAGAGGTGCCTCTTTCTTTGCTGAGCAGCATTTCCTTGTGCCCGTTGGCACCAGGATCTGGAAGAAAGAGGGACCCCTTTGTACTGCAAAATAACCTGTTTTGAGGCTGGTCAGGACAGAGGTCTAGTATCCCATCAGAGAAGTGCTGTAGAGTTAAACTAGCACCTTTTCAACACATCTTCCACCTGTTTCATTAAGATGAAGCCATGCTATGGGGTTATTTTATGGGGTTATTTTAGCCTGGAAAAGAGAAGGTTGAGGGGAGACCTCATTGCTCTCTCTAACTACCTGAAGGGAGGTTGTAGAGAGGCAGGGACTGGTCTGTTCTCCCTGGTGGAGAGTGATAGGACAAGGGGAAATGGATGGAAATTGCAGCAGGGGAGGTTCAGGTTAGATATTAGGAGGAATTTCTTTGCTGCAAGGGTTGTCAGCCATTGGAACAGGCTGCCCAGGGAGGTGCTTGAGTCCCCATCCCTGGAGGTGTTTAAGAGACAGGTAGATGTTGCATTGGGGGGCATCATTTAGCAGGTTGCTAGGGCTAGGACAAAGGCTGCACTGAGGATCTTCAAGGTCTCTTCCAGCTGGAACTGTTCTATGATTCTATTCTATTTGGTTTTTAAGAAATCTTTTACTTCATAGGCTTTTCTCCCACTGAGACCTCTGTGTGCATGTGGCAAGGACTCAGCTCAAGCAGGGATAGAGGTTTGGTTACAATGAGGGACCTTGTAGCCCATTTTGTCTTGCCTGAGCAGATGTCCTGCTAGGCTGCAGGAGATCCCACACTGCAGTTCAGGCTCTTAATCAGTGGCTGTCTTGATGGAGGTTATTTGGCAGAGTTAGCCTGTTTGGATAGGAATTATCATGGACTTGCAGGTGGGTTCCCTCAAAGTCCCCTGCCTTAGGCTGGTTGAGACTGGGCCTCAAGGTCCCTCCTCAACTGCTGGCCAAGGTGGACCAAGAGCCCACCTGCTGTTGCCCATCATCCCGCTCTCTGTGGTTTCCTCTTGCAGCAGCCCTACTCCCAAGACCTCCAGCAGGGAGGGCAGGGCCTCCCAGCTTGCTGGATGAATCCCTCCCTGGAGCTAAGCTCCATCCTGGAGGACACAACATGATCTAGTCCTCATGCTTTTCAACCCAGGTGTCGGTGTGGTGAGGAGCTGCTTTGAGAGGCTTCAGTCATTCCTGTGCAGCTCTGCTGATGCTTTTCTTACCTTCTTCCTCTCTTCTCTCTTTTTCCCTCTCTCTGTTGGTGCTGTTTGGTGGCTGCCGGGCTGGATCGCCAACAGGAATGCTTTGGGGTAACTATGCCAGTTGGGCCATCTTGGGGTAACATCCTGTGGAGCATGGGGGGATGGGCACAGGCGAGTGTCCATCTGTCTGACACCTATGCTGACCCTCAGCTGCATTCCCAAAGGCTACAGGACACTGCAGAGATGATGTGAAGCATGCCCACGGGATTAGGACATGGGGAAAGAGGTGTCACCACAAAGCTGAAGGCTTTGCCCCACTGAGGGCTTTACCTGTGCTGAAGTGCTGCAGGAACTTGAGCCTTGATGTCCTTCCAGAGCGTGGAAGGTTCATGACAAGCTCAAGGGGCTGGGGAGAGCTCAACCTCAGGTGTAGACAAAGCAAGGCCAGGCTTTCCTCTGGGAATTATCCAGACCTATATCTATGGTGGATTCCAAGCAAATCCCCAGGAGGTTTCCTGAGATCTGAAGAGATCCTTCCTCAGCAGATGCAAACCAGTGCAGTTGAGTTGCCCTTGCTGTGGCAGCATGCACCAGCTCTGTGCTGCCTTCAAATCCTTACCTCAGCTGTTCACCAAGGCCCTGACAGAACAATGTGTGTCCTGGGACTGTTGGTACAGTTGTTTCCCATGCCTCTTTGGGCCTTTGCTGCCAGGGAGGACTATTAGTTGGTGGTTTTGTTTCCATCTCATAAGACTAAGGCCATTATTGTGCTCCCCTTTGCACTAAGTCTCACAAAGGAGCTGTGCAATTTGCAGTGTCTGTTGTAAGTCATTTCCTTGATGTTTTTTGAAGATGTCAGGTAGATACAAACACCAGAACCTCTCTGTTCCATCCTGGGATCCAGCTCATGCGCTTTAGTTAAAAGACAAGAAAAAAAATACTTCGTTTTGTGGTTGGAGTTAATCACCAGTTTCAAGCAATGAGGGTCACCAGGGGGCTTAGTGCTGCTTTTCTAAGTAACAGTAAACCTTGCCTCCCTCAGCTGACCTGAGGTGGAAGCAAGCACAGTCCTGATGTGGAGAAGCAAGAGAGGGCTGAGGTGTTGTGAGATGGAAGCCCAGGCTGACCAAGTTGGGTAGAGCTTTGCATTTGTGCAAAGAAATCAAGCGCAGAGCAGATGCTTCCCCAGGTGACCGTAAGGGGAAAGATGCTAATGCCAAGGAGGATAGGATGGCTTCATTATTCATCTCTGCCAACTGTCAGAGCATGTGTTGGAGGAGACTTGTTTGGGTGGGCTGAGCACTCAGCAGTCACATGTTTGTGATTGCTGGCCCTCCCCTTCCCATCCTTATGCATGCTGGGGGCAGGGGGGTTGTCAGCTGTTGAAAATCCAGCCTTGAGTCTGCAAAGTTATTGTTTCTCCATCTTATTTCTTTGGTCCATGTGCCTCTTTCCAACATGACAGGACCAACAAGGGTCGGGATATCAAAACCATCAAGTCTCTCCGTGTGCTGCGGGTCTTGAGGCCCCTGAAAACTATCAAGCGACTGCCCAAGCTGAAGGTAATGATCCCTATCTCCTGCCTTACATCTGGCTTTGGGGACCAGGCACATCTATTGGCTTGCAAGCAAAAAACACCTATTTTTCAAGTAGTTTCACTTGAAAAACTACTCATTTCACACAAAGCACCCTTCGGGCTGCTTCATATCTGGAGGTGAAATGAGTTACTAAAAGCTAACCTGGAGCACTGCTGGGTGTCTGAGTTAGTCCCTCTACCAGGGAAAGTGGAGCTGGAGTGGGTACAAGACAGCAAAGCTCAGATGCTCTCTTGATAAAACAGGCTGCCCTGGAGAGCTCACATCTCTTTCCCAAAGTTCAGAAAAGAGCAGCTTGCAAACAACTCAGGATTTTGTGTGCTGTGCTGTGCCCTCACCTTGTTGTACTGCAGGGGGATGTCCTGTCTG
Organism: Bucco capensis; assembly: GCA_013396975.1. Classification (NCBI taxonomy): domain Eukaryota; kingdom Metazoa; phylum Chordata; class Aves; order Piciformes; family Bucconidae; genus Bucco; species Bucco capensis. The sequence goes on along the minus strand of VWZO01009557.1, from coordinate 25,340 downwards.
AAAAGAGGGATTAGATAAGCTGTGCAGGTAGGATTGTGGTTTTCCCTACCTTAGCCAATGGGATATAGAGCCAGAAAGGAGTAAGAGACCAAGCAAGGCTTGAGTTTATTTGACAAGGCAATATTTGGTTGATGGATGAGGCCCAGGGTGGCAGTCCAGAGACATGAATTTTGACCTTAGCTGTTTTTCCCAAGCAGTTGATGGATTAGCCTGTGTCCATTCATTTCTGGACACCCCTATCTTCACCATGAAGCAGGGATAAGGATATTCCTTCTTAAAGTGCTGTGAGAACTAGGGTTGAGAGCACAGCCTGGGGAGGTGCTGCTATTGCAGGCAGAGGTATTTGCTCTGCCTTGTTATTTGTGATGATGTGGTACAAAGAAGTGTTTACTAATTGGTCCTGAGTGCTGCTAATTGCACCATTAGGCCTGTCCCCTGTCTGCTGCCGTGGTTGCAGAGAACATTGGAGGATATAAATATCAATATCAATCCCTGGTGCTGTCTCAGGGACTGCGTGGTGTCATTGGAGGTGCTGGGAGGTACTGCAGGTGGTAAACTTGGTCATAAAGTAGCCCTTTGCCTTGGGAGAAGGTCCAGCTCTTTCTTCCTTTCCCCCTAGGAGTGGGAAGTGTCTTTACCCATGGTAGTCTTGAGGAAGGTTTTGGTCCTGCCCCTTGCCAAGGCTGTGGGTTCCCCAAGGTGAGCTATGCCTTCTCCTGCAGGCTGTCTTCGACTGCGTGGTGACTTCCCTCAAGAATGTCTTCAACATCCTCATTGTCTACAAGCTCTTCATGTTCATCTTTGCTGTCATTGCTGTCCAGCTCTTCAAGGGGAAGTTTTTCTACTGCACTGACAGCTCGAAGGACACGGAGAAGGACTGCATGTAGGTGCCCTGTTCAGTAGGTCCGATGCTGCTGACACCTCTGTCAAAGGCAGGGTGCTGGATAATGTCATCTTTGGATTCCCAAAGGTTAAATCCTCGATCATGTCTAGCTCTTGGGGTGGAAGGCATGGACTCAGCCCTGTCTCCATTGCTGTGTCAGTATTGTGCATCCTTGCACGGGATGCAGAATGCAGAGCTCTGCGTTTTGCTCCTCTTCTTCCTTCTGTCCTTCCACCTAGCTGTTAATCAGCCTCTCCCCATTTCTCCCTCCAGCTCCCTCAACCATACACACACGCGGTGCCCCAGGGTTTAAAACCTCATAGACTCATAGACTGCAGTGTCAAAAGCAAGGTCACTGTTCTCTCCCAACCTTGCAGAGGCAACTATGTGGACCACGAGAAGAACAAGATGGAAGTGAAGTGCCGGGAATGGAAACGCCATGAGTTTCACTATGACAACATCATCTGGGCTTTGCTCACCCTCTTCACAGTCTCCACTGGCGAGGGTTGGCCCCAGTGAGTATTCTGCTCCATCCAGCCCCCTTGAATTGGGGTGGACATAGCCCCGTTTGGGTGGTTGGGTTTGTAACTGCCTACAGCCAGAAAGGACTGAGAGAGAAACTGTTGGGCAGAGAGGAGGAAAGGATGGGCAAGAAATTATGTCATGACAACAGAACTCTAGCCCTCCATATGAGGCTGGAACCATGGCTAGGGTTAGCTTCTTCCTTAGGGTATGAATGATGAACAATTCTTTCTCCTCTGTGGTCCTGTGGTATATTTCAACTCAAGTTTATAGGTGATCAAAAGACTAGCCCTTTCTTCACGCTCATGTGAGCTTGGGCATTTTTTTTCTCTGTAGGTGGAGCACTGGAAAATCCATTTTCCATCAGAGGCACAGGCAAAGCACCATGTAACGAGCTGTAGCCACTCAGAAGGGTTGTTCTTGTAAAGCAGATTAAGACATAAAACAGGGTTTTATCTTATAGTTACCACTCTGGACAGGCAGAGCTGGCTGCACAAAGCAGGTCCCATGAGAAGTGCCTCATGGTGGAAGTCCTGATGGACATATCTCTGGTTGCTTTTCCTCACCTGTCTGCCCACAGGGTGCTGCAGCATTCAGTGGATGTAACAGAGGAGGACCGAGGGCCCAGCCGCAGCAATCGCATGGAGATGTCCATTTTTTATGTCGTCTATTTTGTGGTCTTCCCTTTCTTCTTTGTCAACATTTTCGTGGCTCTCATCATCATTACGTTCCAAGAGCAAGGAGACAAAATGATGGAGGAGTGCAGTCTGGAGAAGAATGAGGTACAGTCTGGCAAGAGGGAAGATGTTTCTTTTGTACAGCTGGGGAGCTTGGGAATCCCTAGATGTCGATAAGGGGTAAGAAAGCTGAGAGCCACCTGCCTGCCAAGCCCATGAGGGAGGGAAGTGTGACATCTGCTGTGCCCTATGTTACCACTGGCCAGGGTCTGTTGTTTTATTGCAGAGGGCCTGTATTGACTTTGCCATCAGTGCCAAGCCCCTGACACGCTACATGCCCCAGAACCGACACACCTTCCAGTACCGCGTCTGGCACTTCGTGGTCTCCCCATCCTTCGAGTACACCATCATGGCCATGATAGCATTGAACACTGTGGTGCTGATGATGAAGGTGAGTGATCAGAGGGAGACTGTCCTGTTTGGGGCAGTGGGAACAACAAGGATCAGTCAGGATGGGACCAGAGGTATTTTGGTTGTTTCTAGGAGATGCTTTGAGACAGAATCTGAGTACATATTCCATTGGCATAGTCACTTGAAACACCACCTACTCCAAACTGGAGGCAAGATCTTCCCTGAATCACAGAATCCTAGAATGGCCAGGTTGGAAGGGACCCTAAAGATCATCTAGTTCCAACCTCCCTGCACTGAGCAGGGATGCCAATCACTAGACCAGGTCACCCAGGGCCACATCCAGCCTGGCCTTGAACACTGCCAGGGATGGAGCATCCACAACCTCTCTGGGCAACCAGTGCCTAACCACTCTCTGGGTAAAGAACTTCTAGGGAGGTGATTCTGCCTCTCTATTCTGTGCTTGTGAGGCCCCACCTGAAGTACTGCATCCAGTTCTGGGCTCCTCAGTGTAAGAAGGATGTGGACCTATTGGAATGAGTCCAGAGGAGGCCACAAAGATGATTAAAGGACTGGAGAACCTCCCCTGTGAGGATAGGCTGAGACAGTTGGGATTGTTCAGCCTGGAAAAGGCTTTGAGGGGATCTTATAGCAGCTTTCCAGTATCTAGAGGGGGATTATTAAGACAGAAGGGGTGAGATGATCCAAATGATCTGGACCTCTTAACTACTGCAGAAAGACCTGGGTTGACTCTATGCTTCTCTCTTAGAAGAAGTGGAAGTTGTTCTGGCAGAGGGGTGGAGAGGGAAAGGAGGAGATGGTCTTGAGGCACCCAGGGAAAGAAACATGGACCACTGCAGGTCTTCCCCGGGGATAGTCATCAGCCAAGAGGCTGGCAGGCCTCCTCCTGGCTAGCAATGTCTCTCTCTTTCTGTTAGTACTACTCTGCTCCATACACCTATGAGCTGGCCCTGAAGTACCTGAACATTGCATTCACCATGGTGTTCTCCTTAGAGTGCATCCTCAAGATCATCGCTTTTGGCTTCCTGGTGAGTAGCTGCTCCTGTTCTTGAGGAAGGTGTTAATTTGAGCTTTGGCAGCACACATCACAGAGGGAAGGTGTTAATAATGTGAGGTTGTTGCTATTTATTTTGGGTCCCAGTCTGAGAGCTGCTTTTAGGTTAGAATCACTCCTTTAGTTCTCATTAAACTTTTTGCTGCTAGATACTGGTGGAGGAAGCTTGACTTCTTGCCTTATTTCTGTGGTGCTCAGATGCCTAGACCATGCATGTGCTATGTAGTTGCTCTGCTAAAGCCAACTGCTGCTGCCATCGTGCTGGCAGCTGCAGTCCCTTGTCCCCAGGAGCCACGAGATGCTGGTGCATTTCCGTCATTGCTCTGCATCAGTTGGACCAGACCTGATCAGCAGTAAGACCTCTCTGCTTCATTCACAGTCCTCAAGTCCCCTCATTTAAGATTTGAAGCCAAGGACTGCCTTTTCTTCAGATGTTCTTTGCTGCTTATGAGCAACTGTTGGAGTTGCTCTTTTATGGTTTCTTTCCTATTTCTAACCCAAGCTGGAAGATGAGGTTCTCTAGCAGTAGGGTTTCTAGCCACCCTCCCTGCTCCCAACAGCACCAAGCATGGTCAACTCTGGTCTTGCACCAACTGCTGCACATACAGCAGGGGCTGAAGTGGGTCCGAGTGCCCATGAAGAAGAGGGCAAATCAGCCTTATGGCTCTGAGGGTCAACATGATAAGCTGTTGCAGCCTGACCAGGGCTGGCTATGGTTGCTTTTCATGGTCCTATTCACCTCAGTTGCTGTTGAATGGATGAGTCATCTCCTGGGACAAGCAGCTCACTACAGACATGCTCAGGTCTGTCACTGTCTCAGACACAGGACACTGACCCAGACCGTGGCTGCATACAAATGGGTGACAAGGTCTCTGCTGCCAGCAGCATTGTCCATGAGCAGCCTTGGCCCATGGCCCAGTACCCTTCAGACCTGCCATCCCCAAGCTCAAATCTATGTCTCCTCTCTCCTTCATTTTGCAGAATTATTTTCGGGACACCTGGAACATCTTTGACTTCATCACTGTCATCGGCAGCATTACAGAGATCATCCTGACAGACACCAAGGTGAAGCAGGGCCTGGGGGCAACAGGTTGAACTGCTGTGGGGTGGGGAGCTCCCACCTTCCTCTGACTCTCTCATCTCTTTCCAGCTGGTGAACACCAGCAGCTTCAACATGAGCTTCCTGAAGCTGTTCCGGGCAGCTCGGCTCATCAAGCTGCTGCGCCAGGGTTACACCATCCGCATCCTGCTCTGGACGTTCGTGCAGTCCTTCAAGGTAAGCCCCATGTGATCTGCTCTCCTCCCAAGCCACGGTGCTGGGGTGATACTCCCAAATGTAGACTGTTCTCAAGATCTTGCTGACTTATCATAGAATCCTAGAATGGTTTGGGTTGGAAGGGACCTCTGGAGCTCATCTAGTCCAACCCCCCTGCAGTGGGCAGGCACATCCCCAACTAGAGCAGCTTGCCCAGAGCCCTGGCAAGCCTCACCTTGAATGCCTCCAGGGATGGGAACTCAACCACCTCCNTCTGGGCTGCCAGCATGCACTGTTTGCTTGTGGGTTTGTAGGAGAGATGGATCAGCTTACCTGCTCGCTGTGCTTTTTGTGCTCCTCTGGAGCTGGACCTGTGCTAAATGAGATGACTCATCTGCCTTTGTTGCAGGCCCTCCCCTATGTGTGCCTCTTGATCGCCATGCTGTTCTTCATCTACGCCATCATTGGGATGCAGGTGAGCACAGACCTCTGGGCATGCATCCCTCTGGTGCAGACAGACTGGACCAGTGTCTCCTCAGCTGTATGCACAGCAGCCAGCCTTGTGCCTGCCTGTCATTGCTTCCCTTGGTCACGCTGTCTGGGAAGGTCCTGAGGGTGGAACAGCTTGTTTGGGAGCTGTAGAATCACAGAATCACAGCATGTCAGGGGTTGGAAGGGACACCTAGAAAGATCATCTGGTGCAACCCCCCTGCCAGAGCAGGATCACCTAGACCAGCTCACACAGCAATGCATCCAGGCAGCTCTGGAATGGCTCCAGACAAGGAGACTCCACAGCCTCCTGGGCAGCCTGGGCCAGTGCTCCCTCACCCTCACTGGAAAGAAGTTCTTCCTCATGTTAATACTAACCCTCCTGTGGTCCAACTTGCTCCCATTCCCTCTTGTCCTACCATTGGATGCCATTGAGCAGAGCCTGGCTCTCTCCTCCTGACACTCACCCTTAACATTTCTAACCATTCCTGAGGTCTCCTCTCAGTCTCCTCTTGTCCAGGCTGAAGAGACCCAGCTCTCTCAGCCTGTCCTCAGAGGGCACATGCTCCACTCCTTTCAGGATCTTGCTGGCCCTGTGCTGGACTCTCTCCAGCAGCTCCCTATCCTTCTGGAGCTGAGGGGCCCACAACTGGACACAGCTACATGCCCTAGGAATTCTGCTACAGGCTTCTTCTGTTAAGTTCCACAACTGTCTTCCCAACTTGTACCCTTGGAGATGTGGCCTTGGGGACTCAGCTGAGCACCCTGTGTGGTGGCTTCTTTCAGATTGCCACCTTGGCATCTAGAAATTACAAGCTATCTCCAAGTCCTTAGTAGCCTCCAGAGAGTGATTTCATGTCTGAGGAACTTAGTGAGCAGCCTTCTGCCTTTCCCATCCTAACTGTTGGAAGACAGCAGTGATCCCTGTAGCCACCTTGTCCCTCTGTGGAGGGGTGTGGAGGTGTGGATGGTCTGCTTGTGGGCTTTCACAATTAGGGACCTGCAATGACCTACCAGATGCTGGGAGGGGAGTTCTGTGGAGGATGGGAAGATGTGAGCTTTCGAGTTTCCAACTCCTCAGCTCCACATGTGCTGCAGTGCTGGTTCAGTTCTGGGCTGACTAAATCCCACCCTGAATATCTGACAAAGCATCCTCGGCGATGAATGCTCAGGGTCTGGAGCTGCCCAATGAGCAAGCTGCCACAGTAGCCAACACTGATTTGGGGCAGATTTTGGTGGGGGGCAACAGGCCTCTGAGCTTGTTGGCAGCACTGGTGTTTAGACTCTTCCACCACTCTCTCTCCTACCCTGAGAGTCCTGTGGCTGGTTTGGCTGCTCTGTCCTCCACATCTTGACACTGGCTCCAGATGTTCATGGTGCTAAACAACCACCATCTGACTCAGCTCCCCTCCCTGCCGTGTGATAGTATTTGCTTTATTTGATTGGGTTTTTTTTTTAACACCATTGTGAACAAATCCCCAAGCAGTAAAGTCTGTGGGCGTTATTTGAGCAAAATAGCTGGAGGCAGAAAATATTCTACAATTACACATTCCAAAAAACCTGTACAGGCAAAAAAAAAATACTTAGCAGTTAGTGTATTTTTAGGTTCATGAAAAGTGGAATAAATATTTTACAGTAATAATGGCACATTTTTCCTATTTGAGGAACTTTATGAATGTTCATTATGCTCCAGCACTGCCTTGACTGTAGGTCTTTGTTAGGGTATTGTCCACATTTGGGGCTCTGTGGCCTCTTTTGGCTCTAGGGATGGTAGTCCCACGGGTCTGGCTGTCCATGGTGGGTTAATGGTCTCTCTATCCCACCCTCAACTGAGCCCTTCCCACCCTGTTTGCACTGCTGGGCCTGACCCCAGCATCACAGACTACATACAGCAGGACAACACCAAGAGGAAAGCTCCCAGGAGTTTCCAGGTCTGTGACCCAGCCCCCACNTGGCTCTGCTGGCCATGCTCCTCTTAATGCATCCTAGGATGCCATTGGCCTCTTGGCCACAAGGGCACATTGCTGCCTCATGGGCATCCTCCTAGCCACCAGCACTCCTAGAGCTTTTTCCCAGAGTCGTGTGACTCATCCCTGTGTCTCCAGCACCCTTGGGACCGCTGTGTACTGTGCAGTGTTCAGATGCTGCCCACAGCACAGCAGAGGGATAGATGTGGAGCAGTTGGACACAACTGATCCCAAGTCCTCCCTGCACCTGTTTCCATGGCAGCTCAGCCTCTTGTAGCCTTTGACCCCCCCCCACAAATCCCTGCTAAGGAGTGGAATGTCTCCTTCCCTAAAGGCTGCTCAGTGCCAGCTCCTTGGTGCACTGACTGTGTGCTGGATGTCAGCTGCTTTGGGAGTTGCCTGCATCAAGGGTGATGGACCTGGTGCAGGATCAATCCCTGCAGTGTGCCCATGAGCCAAGGGTGAACATGCAGCCATTTCCCTGGCCAACAAGCTCTTGCCTGAATCACTGAGCCCTTTTCCTCCCTCCTGTAGGTTTTTGGCAATATCAAACTAGATGAGGAAAGCCACATTAACCGGCACAACAACTTCCGCAGCTTCCTGGGCTCCCTCATGCTCCTCTTCAGGTAAGCAACCACAGAAAGCTCCTTGGGCAGCATTTTTGGGTGCAGGCAGGCTAGGAGCCAGGCTGGACAGGTTGTCACTGCAGGCTGTTTGATAGAGGTCAGCTTTTGGTGCTAGAGACCAGCTGGGCAAACACACAGCCACGGGAGCTCAGGAACACCTTTTTTTTTTCCCCCCCTCTGCCCTGCCCTAAAAATGTTGTCTCTCTCCCAGCTTTTTGGACCAGCTGGCTGTGGGGAGTTGGCCCCATGTGCCAGGAGCTACTCCCTTGGCATGGCTGTGCTCTTGTGGGTCCAGCTTGGTCCCTGCTGACCCAGTGCTTTGCTCCTGTGCGCACTGGAGATGTGTTCAATTTGGGCAAGGGGTTGCACATCTTCTTGTGAGGTTTCTCCTGGGTTTATCTTGCCCCATCTCCATCCTGTGGCACCACAAGCTGCTGAGCATGGCTGTATTGGTGCAGGAGTGCCACAGGAGAGGCATGGCAGGAGATCATGCTGTCCTGCTTGGAGGGCAAAGGCTGTGAGCCAGACACGACAGCGACGTCTGGACAGAACGAGAATGAGCGCTGTGGCACTGACCTGGCCTATGTTTATTTCGTCTCCTTCATCTTCTTCTGCTCTTTCCTGGTGAGTTCCTCCTCCCTGAGAGCCTTGGGGGATCCTTCTCATCAACCTCCCAACCTATGCCTCCACCATAGAGTCATCAGCCATCTTCCATCTTCCCACAATTACTCTTCCTTCTCTTTCTCCCTCCCCTTCTCTGCTCCCTCTCCCCTCACTTTCTCTCTGCCTTTCTCCCTTTGATGTAGATGCTCAACCTGTTTGTGGCAGTCATCATGGACAATTTTGAATACCTGACTCGGGATTCCTCCATCCTGGGACCTCATCATCTAGATGAGTTTGTCCGGATCTGGGCAGAATATGACAGAGCAGCGTGGTATGTAGCCAGCTCTTTCTCTCCCAAGCAACCTCTCAGAGCTGTTTGGAAACAGGCATCTCCTTCTTCTGCTGTTGGAAACCAGCTGTGATGCCTGAGATGGTCAGGGAAGGGCTGCTCTCACCTGCAGTCATTACAAGAGATGCAGCCAGTTCCTACAGTGCCTGGTGGCACAAGTGTCTTGGGTGATGTTCACACTTTGCCATGGTGTTGATCCTGAGTGCTGGAGGTTCCTGCTCTTTCTCTCCTCCTTGGCCAGTTGGCAGGTCCATCTCAGTCTTCTTCCCTGTCCCTGTGCACCAGCTGGGTACTTCTTCCCCAAGACTGGCTCCATGGCCTGGTCCCTAGCACCTGCAGCTCCTCATCAGAGCAAGGCTGAGTGTGGCTTGTTGCCAGCCATGGGGAGATGCTGGCCATCTGCTGGGCTCCTGCCAAGTCACCCTTGGAGACCTTTGTTGGGGTTTGTGGAGTTGTGTTCCTATGTTGGCCAGCCCACTCGCCCCTCTAGAGATGGGAGAATCCATGGTTTCCTGCACTCATGCCTTAGCTGATGAGGAGCCCAGTGAAGAGGGCTCCCATTTGCAGGCAGCAGCCTGTTCCCAGTGACAGGATTAGGTTCATAGTGGCCATGCATACCCTGGATGGCCAGGCTTTGGCTCTGCTCCTGCTGCTGCAGAGGACTTACTCCCTGCTGCTCCTCCCAGGGTGGTCTGGAACATCCCTAGGGCAGTGTGGAGCTCTTGGGAACACATTTGCCCTCCACTCAGCCCCAGCATGATGAGGGGATTCTGTGTGGCCCCACTCTCCCTCCCACAGCTCAGAAACAACCTCTTTGGAGCCATGCCCCACCACCACCATGCTGGGGAGCATGGGCAACCTTAGCCTGAGAGTCCTTGGCAGCCACATGTGCTCCCTTTGGAGACTCTTCACCTCCATGGCTAATGTCCTGCCTCTCGAGAGACCAGCTGCTGCCAAGATATACTTTTATACTCCTGGCATAGTTTCCTCCACTGTTTCTGTGCAATCCTCTGCAGCTCAGTGCTGGCCAAGTTCCTCCTTGCATGGCCTCCTCCAGCACTCTTGTTGCTGTGCAAGGCCCCTGTGGGCAGGTGGGTTTGCTTGTCAGCAGGTGAATATGCTTTGTGCAAGGGAGAGAGGTCAGCATGGGTGAGGAGTAGATGTCCTGATGGGCAACTAGAGAAGAGAGAGGAGGTGAGAGCAGTGAAATACTCAACTTCTTGATGTGAGATGTCTCACCCATGGCTGTCCTATCGATGCCATGGAGCCCTCTGGTTTCTGAGCTCATACTCTTTCATCATGATATGTAGCCAGAGGTTAGGGGACATGCAGAGAAGTCAGAGGTGCTGGGCCCGTGGGGGCAGTCCTGGTCCCTGTTGCTGGGTGAGGAACGGGTGAGTACCTCCAAACAGATCCCACTACCTGAGTGGGGCAGCAGTTCTGCATCCTGACACTGGGACCATCCCATGAAGGTCTTGTGAGGAGAGACTGCTCAACACCAAGAGGGTTCAGGGATGGGTTTTGCCTAGATGCTTGGATTAGCTCTGGCCAGCAATGGAAAGGGAATGGGAGAAGAGCAAGGAGAAACCAGAGGCAAAGGTGCTGTGTAGGATGGTGCTGTTCTTTGCCTCCTCATGTGGTTTCCCTCCAAGCTTGTGTAAGGATGCCCAGGAGGCTGCAGCACACTGCACCTCAGCACTTCCACCCCACATGGTTCCACTTCCCAAAGGGCTCTGATCTGGAGTGGAGCAGGGAGCTCAGCATCCTACAGCCCCTGCACCCTCTCCTGCCAGCTCTCTGCCTCAACTGCTTCATTGTTTCAGCTGGTGCAGGTGGGATACAGGCCATATCCTGCCATGACTGCATCCGGGTCTGGGGAGATGTGCTTCCATGGGCAAGAAGAGGCGTGTGTCTGGGAGGATTTGCTTCCAATAATGTGTACCCTTGGCAGAGTTTGGTCTGGTGGTCAGAGCACAGGTCTGGACCCTGAGAGACCTAGGTGCTAGTGCCACAGCCAGCTGTCACTAGCTGGTCACATTATCTCTCCCAATCTCAGGTTCCCCAGATATTGGAGATAAAAATGACTCAGCTGCCAACCTCCCTGGGACCTTGTGAGGACCAGAGAGTTGGCCTTGCCAAGGGCAGGCTCTCTAATGGTGTGATGGGACACAACTCCATCAAAAAGGCTCCTGGTGGCTAGAACCCCACCAAGCTACAGGCTCATCCCATCTAAAACCCCAGCCTTCTCCCACCAGGCTTAGGCAGCCAGGTGCATGATGAAGAAGGGTGATGGGGTGGTATTTACCACTAAAAACATCCTTCTCCAGGGTCAACACGGAGCAGTGTGAGGAGGTATCAGATTGTAGTGAAAGGACAAGGGGCAATGGTTTGAAATTGGAGAAGAGTAGGTTTAAACTGGACATTAGAAAGAAGTTCCTCCCCATGAGGGTGGTGGAACACTGGCACAGGTTGCCCAGGGAGGTGGTTGAGTTCCCATCCCTGGAGGCATTCCAGGTGAGGCTTGCCAGGGCTCTGGGCAAGCTGCTCTAGTTGGGGATGTCCCTGCCCAGTGCAGGGGGGTTTGGAGGCATTCCAGGTGAGGCTTGCCAGGGCTCTGGGCAAGCTGCTCTAGTTGGGGATGTCCCTGCCCAGTGCAGGGGGGTTGGACTAGATGAGCTCCAGAGGTCCCTTCCAACCCAAACCATTCTAGGATTCTATGATTCTATGACTTGTGGTGGAGAAGGCAGTAGATGATGCTCACAGCTTTCTTCTCTCTGCATCTGACAGAGTCAGAAGGAGAAGAGTCACGTACCTTTAGGGCTCTTGCCCCACAGATGGGCCCAGAGTCCCCAGGTCAAGTTGTCCATCTTCCCCTCAACCCTCTCAGTGTCCTATTAACCCACCTGTGCTTCCTTTGCAGCGGCAGGATCTCGTATAAGGATATGTACAAATTAGTTCGGGTGATCTCGCCTCCTCTGGGCCTAGGAGAGAACTGCCCCTACAGGGTGGCGTGCAAGGTTTGCCTCCCAGTCCTCCGCCACGACCTGGCCACGGGACACAGCATCCACCTCTCCTTCCCCCTCCTGCTCCACCGCCACTGCCCCTCCTGAGGGAACCCTCACCTTGCTTTCCTTCGAGTTTAAAGAGGTCCAAGGCCTCCCAGAGCCAGCAGCTGTCCCCCTCGAGGGGAAGCAGGAGTGGGACCAGGGCGGGCTCAGAGCCTCCCGGGGTGGGTTGCCACAAATTGTGTCCCCAAGCCAGCCCCCCCCGCCCCGGCTCTGTCAGTGCAGAGAGTCCCCAGAGGGGACCAGGTCAAATGCTGCTATCCCTGCTTGGCTTCTCCAAGTGCCCTCAGGTGGGAGCAGGAGGTTTTTTTGGGGTCGGTCTTTGATGTGGTTTGCTCCTGGAGTTGGAAGGGAGTAAGCAAAGGTAGGAGGATGTTGGAAAGTTTGCCATTGTTTTGGGAAGTGAGGACTAGGGAGAGAATGGGGAGGCTGTGTTATGCCCAACATATTCTTCTTCAAGTGTGGGACTTGGAGAACACATGACCATGTCTCTGGGGAGCAGGACTCTTGCTAGTCTTGCTCTTAGCTTACTTGGAGGTGGTGGCACCTGGGTATATCTCTGGAGTGCAACAACTCCTCTCCCTCTGCTAGCCATGAGCCCACGGCAGCAATTTGTCCTCCTAATATATCTCTGACTTGCACAGGCTGGTGGGGGTTTTTAAATTTTATTTTAGGGTGACAATTAAGCAAAATCTTGTACCTGCTGCCCTCTCCAAACTGCTATGTTTCCTATGTCTGCGTCTGTGGCTGGAAAGGAGGAACTGCAGAGCTTGCTTCTCCTTCTGCATCCCTCACAACATCTGGGGAGATGTATGGGGAAAGCTCAGACACCCTAGACCTTTCATCTTGGTTCTGCAGAGGAATAGGGTTCCTTGGTGCAGCATGGTATAGCCACCACATCCTTTTCACCGTGTCAGAAATGCTTCTTCCAGCCAACATCCCCAGAAGGGATCACACACACACCTTTGAAACCTTGAAGTGGACCACCAGAAGCAAAGCAGAGCAAGCAGGACAAGACCTGGATGCTTGGTCATCTCACTTGTGAAGAGGTGTTTGGGGACAGGAGATGGTTTTAAATTGGAGAAGAGTAGATTTCAACAGGACATTAGAAAGAAGTTCCTCCCCACGAGGGTGGTGGAACACTGGCACAGGTTGCCCAGGGAGGTGGTTGAGTTCCCATCCCTGGACGCATTCCAGGTGAGGCTTGCCAGGGCTCTGGGCAAGCTGCTCTAGTTGGGGATGTGCCTGCCCACTACAGGGGGGTTGGACTAGATGACCTCCAAAGGTTCCTTCCAACCCAAATGATTCTGTGATCTCTTGCAAGAATCTAGATAGCTCATTTGTTCAAGCAGGGGCTCCTTGCATTCTTTCTACTCTTCTCTGTTGCATCTCTGGCAAAGGCTGGTGGCTTTGCTGAGGCTATGTCCCTGAAGACACAAGACACCTTCAGGGCTGTCACTGGTGAATTCTGCTCTCCTGAGGTGGATCAGCTGGTGCTCAGAAGGGTATCTGTAATGCCTCCTGGGGAGAGGGAGCTCTGTGGCTTTCTGCTGACTCTGTGGGATGGACAGAGCCATGAATGTTGGTAAACTCATGGGGAGCTGGAGGCAGAGAGAGAGCTTCTGGTGTCACATGAGGGAGACCCTTCCCATGTCTTCCTTGTGTAATGTCAATCTCCTTCCTGTCCATGGGGTATTTCAAGGACATGAGAGATTTTCAGGGATTCCTACTGCTCTGGAACAATTCCCAAAAGGTAATTGGTGAAGAGAAGAAAATGCATGTGATTGTTGCATCTTACCACCGTGCTCCAGATCTCGAAATGCCAGCCCAGCTTGCTCACCTTTCAATTTGATGAGCCTGCCCTACACATCACAGGTTCACCTTCCTGGAGCCCACTCCTCTACCCTGCCAGGCAATGTGACAATGATGACTTGAAGGAAAAAACACCAACATGCTTGTGGAGTGGTGGATTAGCCTGCTCTGGAAAAGAAGGTGCTTGGGCAGATTCAGGATGCAACATAATGATCAACATTAGGTAGAAGTATACTTGCTAGGCCATCTGCAGGTAGACTAACAAAGGAGCACTGATGCAGGAAGACTATTTGTGGAAGTTCAGCAAGCTCTGACCTTGACTGTGGAGAAAACAGGTTTTGTGATCCTATCTTGCTGGGACTGCATCCTGTCAACCAGCTCCACTCCTTGGGGATATCTCTGCCTTTCTTCAACACACCTACTTCTGGCAATCATGCAAAAGTGATCTAAGGAGACAGGCAGCACCTTTGCCCCCTAAAAGTAGACCTTGAGTTGGTCATGGGTCAAGCAAATGCTCCATGGACATTCATGTTGCTGTGGACTTGTAGTCCTGAATCTATCCTCACTCCTCATGCTCTTTCTGGTGCCCTGTTCCTAACAGCCTGGTACAGCACAGTACTTATTTCCCAACTGCACAAGGACAGATGTCCCCCAGGTTTCCTTCTCCATCACTCACAAGGTTGTGTCAGAGCAGCAGGACCAAACATTCCTGCCTAGTGATGTTACAGGGTGCCCTGTGTCATAGCCACAAGGCACATCTCCATCCAGACAGAAGACAGATGGCCAGCTCTCCAATCAAGGATGCATCCATGCTTGGAACAGCTCTAGGGAGCCATCCTGTTTGGACAGATGTCATTCCATGTGCCTCCTGTGCCTCACTCCACGAGGATGTGGTTTCTGGGTACTGCCGTGCTGCTCAAAACACTTGAAGATCTGTGCTCTGAGGAAGCAGCTAAGTGTGCAGCCTGTCTGTGAGAACAGCACAGTTCTCTTGGGGTCCTTCTTGGTTACTGATGTTTGCATCCCCCTTCCTTCCATGGCAAGCCATTCCTCCTTCATTGTGTGGAGAATCTCAGTATGGAAGACAGTGTGCTGGGCATGCTACAGTCTCCCATGCAAGAAGGGATGGGTGGCAGATCACTGCTTGCTTCCTCTTTGGACAAAGTTTGTGCATGACATTTTTGAAGTCTTCTTTTCGCCTTCAGACACCTTGAGCTGCTGCATATCCAGCTTAGCTTTGTCAAGGCTCTGCTTATGGATATCTGGACCTGGCTATCTTCTCTTGATTATCCTACTTAATATTTCTCCAGTGGTGCTATCAGTCCTCTTGCCAACCTGTTTAGGTGTGTCAGCTCTCAAAGGGGATGGCTTACCCAGCCTGTTCTGGGCCTGCACCCCAAACATCTCCCATTGCTGCTTGTCACCATCTCTAGTTCACATCTGAAATGTCAGGACTTATCTTGGTGGGGGCCTCTTCAGCCAGAGTTCTGCTTCCAAAACAGTAGTACCCCCTGAGAAGAGGAGATACATTCTTTTCCATGCTGTTCTGAGCACATGGGTAGGGAAGAGGCCAAAAATCCTGCGAGGAGGTCTTACTTTTTTGGCAGTGCCGTCTCTCCCAGGCCACCTCAGCTGAGATGAGATGTGTTCCTCTCCAAGCTGCTTTGTTCCAGCTCAGCCATAAAGGTCAAAGCCTTTGATGTTGTGAGGTTGCCCTTGCCCATTAACCATGCTGAGCATTGCAGTGCAGGACAAAAGCCTGTTAAGAGGGGAAGAAGATGTAGCCAAGCCCAGGAACGCTGGGAGATGTACTTGAGCATCCTCCTGGACACGAAGAGAGGGAGACACAGTCCACATAGCTCAGCCTGGCAGATGGCTCAAGCCTCAATGAGTGGCCCATTTTTGGTAGTGCTCCTCACTGCAACAGGTCCTTAAGGAGCAGAGGAGCATGAGGTGGGGGTCCATCCTAGCTGCTTCCCTTGGGAAACCCAAACAAAGCCCAATGTTGGAAGGCCCAAACAGCTGCCTCTGCTGAGACTCTTTAAACTCCAACCTGGTGGAACTTGCAGCCGCATGTGGGAGAGAGCCAGGGCGGGAGCATGGCATGTACAACTTTTCCTCCCAGTTTTTGTTTTTTTTTCAGCCAATTCAGCATGCCTTTTGCACTGGTGCATGGTGGGAAAGTGGTCCATCTGCAGAGCCAGACGGAAGCAACTGGGCATCTTCCTTTGACAAGTGACCCTGGCCCACTGCCTTCTATGCAAGATGCTGCCTCCCAATTGCATAGACCTTATGAGCTGGGGATACACAGCCTTCTGGCTATGGGTTAGGTGGCCATCACACAAAGCAACACTGAAGTCCCCCTGCCAGGAGGGAAGATGCTACAGAGGCCACAAGAGCACTGTGGTGCAAACTACCGTTACGTGCAATAACCCATGGCTTGAGTGCTGTGTATCTGATTTATACCACTCACACACAGCCCTGGAACCTGTGGGACAAGTTGGGGGCTGCTGGAGGGCTTTAGGAAAGTTTGAGTTGAGAGCAGAAAAGGAAGGACACCCAGACTGCTAGCGAGACAGGTGCTGGAGGCCAGCAGCAGAGAGGAGAGGGGTGAGTTGCTTTCTGCCAGCATTCCTGGGTCTGTGTGAGCAGTGCTATAAATCCACATCAGGACAGTCTCTCATGTATTATTTGCCTTGATTAACGGGTTTCCTGTTCTTTTCCTGTTTGTCCGTTTGTTTTTTCTCTCCTGTTCTCCTGTACTATTTTTGTTTGTACGTTTTTTTTTCGGCTCTCTGGGAATGCCTCCTCTCTCTCTGCATCTCCCTCCCTTCCCTTCCCCCTCCATGAGCAGTGGCCGAATCCATTACACTGAGATGTATGAAATGCTGACTCTTATGTCACCACCGCTAGGCCTCGGCAAGAGATGTCCTTCCAAAGTGGCCTATAAGGTAGATCAACCCTTCCTTCTATGGGGGCTAGAGCCAAGCAGGAGCTGGGGCTCGAGGGAGCTGTGGGAGGTGGGGCTGAGGGGAGCTGGGGATGTGTTGGGGACATCCAACATGTGTTTATCTCACTCTTGAGGAGCCTAGGTGCTCAGAAGAGCCCTAGCCATGCTGGCTGGTCTCCAGTGCCCACATATATGATGCATTCTCAAGCCCAGGGAGCTCTGGGGTGGAAGACCCCAGTGGAAGAGGAGGAGCAGGATCAGCAATAGTTTGGGAGAGCTGGAGAAGATGGGATGATGAGGGGGAAACCCATAGCACAGCTAGGAGACTGGAATGTGCTTAGGACCTCACTGACCTAAGTTTGCCCCCTGGGCTTGGAACCATTCTTGTCCCAGCCAGCACAGAAACAGGGCTTAAAGCCCATGGAGGTGGGAAGCAGTGAGCAGTAGGGACATGTCCTGTAGGAGCAGCTCTGCAGCGCGTGAGGAACAAGGTGTGTTGGCATGAACTATCCCAGGGGTAGCTTGTGCAAGGCAAAGCCAGATGCCTTCAGAAGGTGTCTCTAGGTTTTACTCCCTTGTTCCTCCTGGGCCAGTGGCTGGCAGTCGGCTCACAGGCACAGCGTGCTCCTGGCTGCACAGGCATGGAGCAGGAGCATGGCAAGCCCTGAAGGCCATGGAGTGGGAGTTGTGTAGCTTTGCTGAGGGCAGCAGCTCCTAGGACAAAACCCAGAGCTACAGAGCAATGTGTCTGGAGCAGACTCAAGCTTTTCTTGGCTTACAGGCTGCTGCTGCCTGCAGCCCTTTCTGCATCCCTCAGGGCTAGAGGGGGAGGGATTTCTGCACACTTGCAAGCATGCTGCTACCCTCTCCAGCTCTCAGGTCTTGTTCACACTTGCATACAGACATCATCACACTTTTCCAGGAGGGAAAAAGGAGGCTTGAAGGCAGGGCAAGGACATGAGAAGCTGAGTGAAAAGAAATGGACAGGGAAGGGATGACCCAAGGTATTCACAAAGCAAAAATATACTCTCTGGAGAGTGGATCTGGTCACTTCAGTTTGCACCCCGCCTGGCCAGGGTGGGGAAAGAGCATGGCATGTCTAACCTGCCTTGGTTGCCCTTCTCTCTTTCCTTCTGCACTTTTTCTACCCCTCCCTCCCTCTCTCTCTCCCTTCCCCACCCTTGGATAATTTGGACTCTGTGCATGTGCTGGCAAACTTCATCTCTGAAAGATGCAAAAAGGGAGCGCCAGGATGTAGCATGCTAGAGAAATCCAGCCGACCTGAAGTCCCTGAAGGTTAGGGACCCTACTCTCCCCTGCCCCAGGTGGGAAGGGTCGAGAGCTGGAAAACCAAACCACCCGGGAACTGAGCCCTGAGTCCTCTCTCCCCTTCTGGAGCATTCCCCACGCCCGCATCCCTGATGGATCAGGCGTGTCTTCCCCAAAGTGCCTGGAGGTGCCACGGCAGCCCTGGTGCTGTGGGGAGGGAGGCTTAGGAACCGTTCCTGTGGTGCTGGAGGAGCCCTGGAAGGCAGTGAGCCGGTGTCCTGGGGTGGAAGGAGCTGGGGAGGAGGGGGGGTTGGCGGGGTGATCCTTGCCCTTCTTTTCTGGCTGTGCTATTTTGACACTCTTTGTTGCTTTTTATTTTTTAATTTGATTTGATTTATTTTTTCCCTTTTGTTTAATGTTTAGTTTCTTTTCCTCCAGCCTGGTCGATGTGTTTTTCGATATTGTTTTCCGTCCGCTGTTTTCTTCTCTCTCTTGCGCAGAGACTGGTGCTGATGAACATGCCGGTGGCCGAGGACATGACAGTCCATTTCACCTCCACCCTGATGGCCCTGATACGTACAGCCTTGGACATCAAAATTGCCAAAGGTAAGAGAGGAGACAGAGTCAGGAGGGTTTTGGAGTGAGGACTCATCCTCTGGGGCAGCCTGAGCCCATCAGAGCCTAAGTGGGATTAACCGCGCAGAGCCTGGGATGTAGAAGGAAGTCATTCTCTAGCTGGACAAGCTGGAGAGCTGGGCCCAGGTGAACCTCAGGAGCTTCAACAAGACCAAGTGCAGGGTCCTGCACCTGGCGCAGAACAATCCCCACTATCAATCCAGGCTGGGGGATGAGATGATGGAGAGCAGCCCTGCAGAAAAGGACTTGGGGTGCTGGTGGATGAGAAGCTGGCCATGAACAAACAGTGCACGCTGGCAGCCCAGAAGCACAATGGCATCCTGGGCTGCAGCAAGAGAAGCATGGCCAGNTTGGACTAGATGACCTCCAGACGTCCCTTGCAACACAGATGATTCTGTGATTACCTTGAACAGGCAAATTTCTGCTGCTCTCTATAAAAAATCTCTTTCTTTTCCACTAGAAGCTGCTTCTAAAGAGCAGAAACAGCTTAATGTCTACTGTGCACACAGGGAGAGAGAGAGAATTCCCCTTCCTCCCATGTACAAAACCAAACCAAAGAGGGAAAAGCTCACACGTGCTTGGCTTCCTAAGGCTGTGGGGAACAGAACTGTCTCTCTTGGGGAGGAGAAAATGTTCAGAGCAGGAAAACCTGCTTTGTTTTTGTTGCTGTAAAAGCTCTGATTCATCAGATCAAAAGCTTTCTGCAGAAACATGCCATTTTCAATAAAACATCCCCTGGGAACAGCTCGGCTGTTGGAAGAAAACCCAACCCAGGGCAAGATATCAGCAAAAGCCCAGTGCTCAGACAGCTCCTTGCATCTTGAAACAACAGCTTCAAGCCCCTCTAGCTAAAGCAGAGATTTGAACCTGGGTCTCCTATAGCTCAGCTGAGTTGTCCCAGGTTCTCTGGCTGGCATGTGTTGACAGCTGCCTTTGAGTTTGGGTCTTCCTAAGCTCAGCAAACTCCTTCACTGCTGGCCAGAAAGAGCTCTTGTCTCCTTGCACAACACCACTGAATATTTAAGGATTTCGACAAAGTGGAGCTGCTCTTTCACCAGCACATGATCTGCACCCCAGAAAAGAGAAAGTGGGGCAGCAGCAGGTGTGTGTGGGCTGGAGTAGGATTGGAGATGCAGGGACGGACCCAAGGCAAGCTTGAAGATGGCAGCTTTGAGTGGGAGGGCAGGGGATGGGGAGATGGAGGCACATATGGAAGGGATGGTAAGAAAGTTTCCCTGCAAGAGTAGGAGACCAGGCTTGCTGATACAAGATGGTTTTCTGAGCCCAGCTGCTGCCCTTCAGTACAGGAAAGGGGTGGTTTCAGCTGGACCCTGGTCCTAGGTCTTGATATACATGGGTTATTTTGTTTTTTCCCCTC
This sequence comes from Bucco capensis, assembly GCA_013396975.1. Taxonomy (NCBI): domain Eukaryota; kingdom Metazoa; phylum Chordata; class Aves; order Piciformes; family Bucconidae; genus Bucco; species Bucco capensis. The sequence continues at coordinate 5,376 of VWZO01009557.1, read as the reverse complement.
CACTCTTCAAGGTGGTGCAGATTGGCAGCAGTTAGACTCTGAGCTTCAAAAGGAGATCCTGACCATTTGGCCTCACCTGTCCCAGAAGATGCTTGACCTATTGGTACCCATGCCAAAAAGTGAGTCAGAGGGAGGGCTGTCATCACTGCCAAGTTTACATCATACCTGCAGCAGCTTCTTCCCAAAGGGAGGTGGGGACCAGTCAGACCTGGCCCCAGCTAGGGGAGAAGTGGGACAAGGGTTTGTGTTGCTACAGGTTGGCTTCTGCCTGGGAACTCTCTTGAAAAATGCCCAGTTTGCAGAGATCACATACCAGGGCCTCCTGGTTACCTGCTTGATCTTGTCTGATCTCGGAAGTCAAGCAGGGTTAGGCCTGGTTAGTACTTGGATGGGAGACCACGTGGGAATAGCAGGTTGCCGTAGGGTTTAGTTGGGGATGTGCCTGCCCAGTGCAGGGGGGTTGGACTAGATGACCTCCAGAGGTCCCTTCCAACCCAAACCATTCTAGGATTCTGTGAGATCTACTCCTGCTGAATGCAGAGTTTCCTGTAAATCATCTCTGGAGCATATAAGAGCAGGAGGCTAAGCATCACTTGCTCTGCACACCTGATTTATGTTGTGAAGATGTGTGTCTTGCTGGTTTATGGTGATGCTTTCAAGCCATCTCCACCCATTTTACCTCCACATGGAGTATCTAAGTGTTCATCTCTCTTTTGGAGCAGTGAGCAGAGTTTAAAGGTCACCAGGGTATCCCACAACAGGGCTCATCCCAAGATCCATGCTGCTTAACACACAAACATCCCCACTTTGTTTCCTCTCAGCCTCTGACCTGACTGTTGGCAAAATATATGCAGCTATGATGATCATGGATTACTACAAGCAGAGTAAAGCGAAGAAGCAGCGGCAGCAGCTGGAGGAGCAGGTGAGGTTCAGCAAGGGCACACAGTGGGCAGGATAGGGATGCTCAGAGCATCCTCACTGCTTCCTACCACCTCCCAAGCAAACATGCAGCCAGTTGGGATGCAGCTGAGGGATGAAGATGGGGGTACAGGTTGGGCTTTGGTGGTGACAAGGCATGTACACGTGCATCCTCTGTTCCCAGCACACTGTCACCTTCCCGTGCCGTGGGGATTTGGTTGGTGGATGTTCACAGGCACTTCATCTGCATTTCCTACAGACTCAGCTTCTTCCTTTCCTCAATACAGAAAAATGCCCCCATGTTCCAGCGCATGGAGCCATCCTCCTTGCCACAGGAGATCATCTCCAATGCAAAGGCTCTGCCTTACCTTCAGCAAGAAACCCTCACGGGCCTGTGAGTATTGTATTGCCCCAGGAAGCAGGGAGGTAGTCAGCTGCTTTTGCTGTTCCTGCAGCCCTCTTTTTGTTCTCTGGAGCTGGCACTGGGATGCACAGAGGGTTAAAGAGCTGCCAACAGCAGGAGAAACACAGTCTGGAGCAGAAAGCTCAGAACAAAGCTTTTGCAGGATTCCATCAGCATCCCCAAAAGCAGCAGAGGTGGCCAGAGGGCATGGCCAAGTGTTTGTGTAGACACTTTTTATTCAGGACCATCCCAGCACTAAATGCAAGCTCTCTTACCTAGTTGGATGTGAGATGGAGATGAAAGTTGAGAGCAGCTGAGCAGTGCAGGGTCAGAGGGGCAGCCCAGCAGCCTGACTGCTGCCAATGAGATGGGGAGAGTTGCTAGCACTGTGCTTGGAATGTCCCCACTCTTGCTATGGGACCTGGAGCAACATCCTTTCCTGCCTGGGCATCACTTCAGCTCTCCAAAGAATGTGATGTTTGGCCTGGGGGCAAGCACAGAGGCTCCCCAGCTCTGAGCTGCAGGAAAGGCAATGCCCAGCAATGGCAGCACTTGGCTTGTGGCCTCCCTGAAGCTGGACTGTCTTTGCAGGAGCAGCCGAAGTGGGTTCCCCACGCTGAGCCCGCTCTCACCTCAGGAGATCTTCCAGCTGGCATGCATGGATCCATCCCATGAGCAGTTCCAGGAGCAGCAGTCTCTGGTAAAGTCACACACTGCCTGCCAGGTGCTCGCCTGCAGTCCCAGTGAGGATGCTGGTGGGCATAGGGAGGGCACCAACACAGCAGTGAAATGCTGCTCCCTACCCCTGTGGCTGCAAGCACAGCTGCTGGGTCAGGCACAGATCCAAAGCAGGGGGCAAATGTCCCTCAGCTGGGGCTCTGGCTCCTCACCTCTGTCCAGCCACTGGGGACACTGCTATCCCTGGACTAGCCCTGCAGCCAGTGGCAAGTGCTTTTGGGGCAAGAGGTGTGAGTGAGGTCTGATGTCCTGCAGTAAAATATCCTATTTTTTTTCACAGGCTGCTCTTTTTCCCCACTGCACACTCCTTTCAGTGGGTTACCCTGTGCTGAGTCATGGTATCTGATGTTTACGAATTCACCTTCATTTTGTTGTCACTGCTGGTGTCCCTGATCCCAAACCAAGCTGTCAAACTGTCTCTAATGGGAGCAGACCCCTCCAGCCTCACACACATGCTGGCTGTGTCTGTCCGTGTGTGTGTATTCCTATATCTATCTATATATATATATATACACATCTTTCTATACCTCTCCATGTCTCTGTGTGGGTGCAGTCGTGCACCACCCTGAAGCTGTGTCAGATGCAGTGTTGTACCACTGTGCATCTCCAGCCCAGTCTGTGTCCCTGGGCTCTGTAGTACTCTGTGTGAGCTGTGTAACCAACCCTGCCCCAGCCAACCCAACCTCACCACTATCCTGCTGGCAAGGAGGTGGCAGGTGAGACTTCCCCTTCCCCATAAAGTCACCTTCTAGCAGGTCACTCCCTGCCCTTTGAGTTGGCACCATGTCCTGTAGGGAAAAACATCTCCTAAACTGGGAATGAACTGACACAGGTGGCCAGAAAGCCTTTAAGGCAGGGTTAGAGAGAAAATCCCATATGTTTGTCCTCCTCTAGCAAAAGAAGGAGTTTAAAGCCCAAGCAGTCAGGGCATCACCAGGTCCAGGCAAGGTTTCTACTGCCCCTGAAGAGGTGCAAGATGAATTGGCTATCAGGCAAGCCTGAAGCACCACAGCTGGGCTCAGCTGCAATGGATCATGAACTGGAGATTGTGTTTCAGTGGTGGTGTGATGGATGATATGCCTTACACTCCCTTTTTGGCCCAGCTGGAGCGAGTGAGCAGGGCTACCCCCATGCAAACAGGGCAAAAGCAGCACGCTGCCCTGCTCCAACCCCATCCCAAGAGCTTGGCTGTGTGTTTATTTCCAGGAGCCAGAGGTTAGGGAGTTTCAAAGAGTGCAGCCCTCTAAGCGTGGCAGCTACCTTCCCGTGGATACTCAGGACCACACTGTCTCTGGGAGGGCCTCCTCCATGCCTCGTCTCGCTGTGGATCCCCAGGTAAAACCAAGCAAAGCCCCCATGGGTACTGGGTCCAAGCAAAGCCTACCAGCTAACCCTGGGGCTTCTCTCTGTGCTGAGCAAGTCCTGCAAGCCCCAGGGCCCTGGTATTGGAGCATCTCCCCATCTTTGGGGTGCTGCACAGGTAGGAGAGCTGCTGTTCCCCTGCAGAAAGCAGCCAGGGGAATCAATCTGCTGGCTCGTGTGGGAGCTCCATGGTGGAGCAGGGCCATGCTGGGAGGTTGTAGGGTTCCCTCCACCCTGCAGTGGGACATCCATCCTTTCCTCCAGCCCCAGGTGCTGGCTGAGCTTTGAGGAGTCCCAGCCCAGCTGTCAGATGATCTTTCCAGGTGACAAAACACCTTTTCCTTCCTTTCCCAATGTCCCCAATGCACATGCTTCTCCGTCTGTCCAGGGGAACCCAGGGCCACATCTCACCTCCTCATCTGTCTGCCCAGTTTCTCTGTTGTTCTGTCTTCTACTCAGCCTCCACCAAGACACAGATGCACTTTTATGGGGTTTGGTCTTGCTGTGAAGTCTCTGGGTCTGCTGTCTCACAGAGGTCCTGGTGTTGGTGTGACATGTTGTGGCACTTTGGTAGGCTGTGAAGAGGGATGGAGGGCAACATTCCTGGGCTTTATTGACCATTTGGCAGCAGAGGAGATGATCAGGAGGGGATGTGAGCAAGAAAGGGTATGGTGGGAGGAGACAAGGAGAATGGCCTGAGGCTGCAGAGGTGAAAAGCTGCTAGAATAAAGCAACAGAAAATATAGGAGGTGATGTTTCCTGCAAAACATGTGAGAACACAAGCTAGGAGAAGAGAAGGGAGAAAGGAGAAGTATGGAAGGAAGAAAGGAAAGGAGAGGGACAAAATTAGTATGAGGGAGGAGAGGGGGAATGAGACACTGGAATAAAGGAGGACCAAGGAGGACCAGTGCTGCTAGGAAAATAAACACCCATCAAAGGGCACTGGAGGATCCCCTTCTCTCAATGATTTCTTCCTCGATGTCTCTTTGCTCCACTCTGTCCTACTTTCAAGGCAGAGAGAGGTACTGAAACAGCCTTAGGGGTGATTGCCTGGCACCCTCCCTGTCCCCACACTCATGGCAGGGTGCTGCTGCTCTTTCCCTGACACACACTGCCTTGGCCTTGCTGGCTTTGCTGGTGGAGCACAGTTCCCAGCTGAGGCAGGGGAGCTCACAAGCACAAAAGCTAATCCCCCTTTTCCACCCACTCCCAAGTTGTGCAGAGAATATTTTGGGGGAGCTCTGCTGAGACTGGCTGCCCCCTCCACCCCAAATCTCCACATCCCAGAGGCTGGTGTGCCAGTGATGGTGGGTGAACTGGGAATTGCTCAGCTGCCCACTCCCCCAGCCCTGCCCAGTGCTAACTCCTTTCTCCTCTGGCTGGGGTTGCTTGCAGGTGGTGACAGACACCAGCTCGATGAGGAGATCGTTTTCCACCATCCGGGACAAGCGCACCAACAGCTCCTGGCTGGATGAGTTCTCCATGGAGCGCAGCAGCGACAACACCTACAAATCCCGCCGGCGCAGCTACCACTCCTCACTCCAGCTCTCTGCCCGACGCCTCAACACTGACTCGGGTGAGCAGGGCCACATAGTCCCATCCCACACCAATGAGAGAAAATAAACCCCAGAGGAGCATCCCTTGCTCCTGGGGAGGGGACAGTGGGGACTGACAGGGAATATCCTGCAGGCCACCGGTCCGATGGGCATCGCTCAGGTGGCAGGGAGCGGGGCCGATCCAAAGAGCGCAAGCACTTGCTGTCCCCTGACATCTCCCGCTGCAACTCGGAGGAGAGGAGTCCTCAGGCGCAGGATGAGTCGCCAGAGCGACGGCGGGAATCCCGCTCACCCAGCGAGGGCAGGTCACAGACACCCAACAGGCAGGTGGGTGGCAAAAACCCTTTCCCAGGTCCAAAGGGAGGCATAGAAAAAGCTCCTTGCTGAATCACAGAATGT
>VWZO01009554.1:180553-191413 GCA_013396975.1 Bucco capensis | reverse complement strand
CACTCCTCCTGCCACGCTGTGCCCTGCCGTGCCGCGCGGGCTGCTGTGCCTGCAGCCAGGCCTCCTCTCCTCTCCTCTCCCCACGGGCAGCTCTGGCTGCTCCCGGGCGTGTAGTTCGCAGAGGGAAGCACCAGGTGCCACGGAGCTCTGGGCTAGAGTCCCCCGGGCGGGTGCTGCGCAGCCAGAGTCCCTCCCCCTGCCCGGCAGAGCCTCCTCTCCTCGGGCCGCTGGCAGCTCCTCTGCTGCCTCGCACCTCGGCACCTTAGTTGGGATTAGTCTCCCGGCTGCTGCTCTGCTCTCGGCCCAGCTCCCGCTCTTTGTCTGCTGTGGAAGAGGAGGAAGAGGAGGAGGAGGAGGAGGAGGAAGAGGAGCTGAGGGTCCGGCCTGAATGCTTGTAGGCTGCGACAAGCTCCTGCAGCCGCTCTGGCGTGGGCTCCCACTTGGCAAAGCCAGCGCTGTTCTGCAGGAAGATGATGGCTGTGTTGTGCACGGCCTTGTAGTACATCTCCTCTCTGCAGGGGAAGACAAGAGGTGCTCAGCATTCCCAGCCCTCCTGCCCAGAGAACACAGGCCACCCCTCGCCCCTCCTCTTGCTGAGTGTCATGTTCAGGACATCTAATGGTCTGTCCTTTGCCCTTACTACTCTGAGGAATGGGGCAGGCGGAGTACAGCCTCAGGCAGCTCTGAGCAAGGCAGAGGGTCCCGAACTCTCAGATAAGTAGTGCTCATGCTGCATAGCCATGTAGCTCTCACCCAGCATGTGCTCCAGGACATTGCTGCCCCTGCAGACAGGACTCATCTTGGTAAGGCATCAGTCATAACCAGGTACAGACAACTTGGTGTTAAAGCACTTACTGCTTAAACAAGTTATTGCTTGAACTTGTTGCTGGAGCAGCAGACCAAGAGCCAGCTTGCTCTGTGGAGACCAAGCCCCCAGCCTGCCCCTTCTGCTTCCCCTCAAGTGGCACTGGGCAGTGCAGGGAGCACAGCTCAGCTGGCTCACCAGATCCAGGGGCTGCTGGGGAAGCACCACACTGTCACCTGCTCATCCTGGGCTCCAACCTGAGGAACATCCCAGGCACGAGCTTTTTGTCAGCGAAACACCTCAGCAGTCACTAAACAGAGGTAGCATTCACACTGCTCTGTGTGCCTGCCTGGCAAACCCCAGCAACGACATGCTGCGTTCTTCCCTGCGCCTGCTCCCTGCTTCCCACCCATTTCAACTCCAGACAGGCTCTCCCCAGCACGCAGCCTCAGGAAGGCATTTCCAGAGGGAGCCAGGCCTACTTCTTGCAGACGTGCTGGGAGCCGCTGCGGTACTCGTGGTCGAAGGCTGGCAGGGTGAGCTGGTGCCTCTTGAACTTGCTCTGCTCCATGCGGGTCAGCGCGGGCGTGGGCGGCTCTCGCCACTCAGGGATGAAGACGATGAAGGAGAGAGGCTCACTGGAGCTCTCCAGCAGTTTCTAGTTCAGCCAGAAAAGGAACCATCTCAGCACTGGCTGAGCAGTGATGTATCTAACTACAGGAACACCTCTGCTTCCAAAGCAGAGCCGCAGCAGCCCTCTGCCTCCTGCCCCACAGCCCTGCCAGGAGGGTGTGGAAGCAGGAGGGAGGAAAGGACTCACCAGGCAGCTCCAGTCAGAGCAGCTGCTCTGTGAGTAAGCATACCTCAAAGTGAGAGACCATGGCATCCATCAGCTCCTCACAGAAGGGAGGATTTGCCTCAAAAGAGCCACTGATAGGGAAGAAATCCAGGCACGGGCTGGAGGAAAGACGCAAAGAAGCCTATCAGAGAGGTAAGAATTCCATTTCACACCTCACACATCACCTGCTTTCTCAGATAAAGCAACCACACCCTTGGAAAGGTGAGTCCCCAGCAGCACAGGGCCTGACACTTCCAGCAGTGGGACTCATCCATGCTTATCAGTATCTAAAGGGTGGGGGCAAGAGGCTGGGGCCAGACTCTGCTCAGTGGTGCCCAGGGCCAGGCCAAGGGGCAATGGGCACACACTGGAACCCAGGAGGCTCCACAGGAACAGGAGGAAAAATTTCTTTGCTGTGAAGGTGCAGAGCCCTGGCCCAGGCTGCCCAGGGAGCTTGTGGAGTCTCCTTCTGCGGAGAGATTCCAAACCCACCTGATGTGAACTTGGGCAGCCTGCTGTGGTGACCCTGCTGGGGCAGGGGAGAGAGAGACCAGATGATTCCCAGAGGTCCCTTCCAGCCCTCACCACACTGGGACTCTGGGACTGGTCATGGGGGACACAGCCCACCAGCAGTCACTAGCTGTGGGCCCAGGTCCCCACTGTTCAGAACAAGGGCAGCCCTGGGAGCAGAGCCTCTCACCAGGCTAACAGCACACTCCTGGCAGACCCACACTCAGTCTGCCTCCACTCACTGCCTTCAGGCAGCCCTGAAGGACACATCCCTCCGAGCAGACATCACACAGGCAGCTCCCACCTGAGCACAGCCAGGCCAGCTCCCCTCCCCTGCACACCCCTGGGCACAGCACGCAAGACTCACCCCCGGGATCCGAAGTAGCCATCGGTGTCCAGGAAGGCTGAGCAGTACTGCTTGAAATAGCAGTTCAGGGGCGAGGCAAAGCACTCAAAACTGACTCCGAAGAGCTTGTGGAGAGCTTCGAAGACATGCACGGGCAGCGCCCCCTGCAGGCCAGTCCCTTCGTACAGCCCCACACCGAACATCATCTGCGGAGAGCGAACCCTGCTGAGCTGTGCTGCTCCCTCCACTGACCACTCCTCTAGGGACACAGGGCCCCCTCCTTCCTCAGATTCAGCTACCAAAGAATGCTCTCCATTTTCACAGACATCCTCCATGAGCCTTCAGGCTGGCTCAGAGTCAAGAACTGCTGAAAGTTTCTTGCACAAAAATGGATCTTTACTCCCTCACCCCCTGAGGTCTCTCAAGGCCACACAGCTCCCCAGGCTGCAGCCATCTAGAAACACCAGGAGCAGGGCACAGACCTGGTTTAAGTCTTATTTTGCATCAGGCTCCCTGAGCTGCAGACCTTCCCCAGAGTACAGACCCTTATGGTCTTCAGTGGAACCTTCAGTTCCCCACTACCTCTAAGGCTTTCTGATGCACTGCAGCTGTGATGACACAGTACCTGATAGCGACGCAGAAGGCACCAAACCCTGGGCAGAAACTTCTCAAAGCCAGAGTCATCAATGCAACTGTACCGGTAGAGAAGCCACTGGAAGAGAAAGGCAGGCTGTAACCACCAGCAGAGGCAAGCAGGACAGCACACAGAAGTACCACTGGAGAAGAGCAGGGGGGGCTCTGCATGGACACCTGTCAGCACATCTGTTTTTACTGCCAGTGAACCATCAGCTCTTTAACAGCCTGAATGAATCAGTGTACCCTGCCAGGCCAGGCTGCCTCGCTGCCAGTACAACTGCTCTGGCAGCACAGCACACACAACACCCTGGGTGCATTCCCAGCCCCACCCTGACTGAGCTGAGAGCAGCTGTCCCCATTTCTGCTGCTCTTGGGGCAGAGCTCCCTCCCTCCTCCCAGAGGAGAGCCATCAGAGGTGGGCCTGGCAGCCAGCCCCTACCAGCTTGCTGAAGTAGTTGCGGCTGACTTTCACCATCTCGCCCTTGTAGCGCACACAGGCCACGTTGTTCTCCATGTGCATCTCCACGCTGGGCAGTGGTGGGGAGGGGATGGCCAGCCTCACTGGGTAGCAGTACACCAGCCTGTCCTGCACTTCAGGAGCTTCCACCTCAGCTATGGGCAACAAAGAGAAAGGGAGTGCATCAGAATCCAAGGAGGTTTGGGGCAGACCTCCCCTTCACCTCGACACACACAGCAACTGAAGAGCAGGGTGGTCCCCCCAAAACACCATGGTGGTCCCTGACAGAATCCAGAAGGAACCATGGGAAGTCAAGCAGCAAAACCAAGCAGATAGTGGGATCTGAGAGTCTGAGGAGAGCTAGGACCCAAAAAGGGGAAGGACCACAGACCAATGGTGAGGAAAGCAGCAGGGGCCATGGCAGAAGGAAAGGTAACTACAGGTAGAAGCACAGACATGAACTGGGAGGAGAGAACAGAGCAAAGATGAAGGAGCATGAATCCTCTGCTGGGAAAGGAAGGATACACAGTGAAGTGCTGGAAGGCAGAGGGGTGCAGAAGGTGCTCAGAATCAAGAAATACGGCAAAGCAGAATACAGGGAGGAGAGAGCACTTGGCACTAGGAAGCGGACTATCAGCTGTCCCTGGGAATTCATGAGGAAGCAGAGCAAAAAGGCATGGTGCAGGAAAACAAACTCATGTCCTGATCAGGGTGGCCAGCCCCTAAGGAGCTCCTGACAAGCCATACTTGACAGCAGAGCCTGCAGCTGCTGGCTGGCTGCGTACCAGAGATGTTGTTCTCCTTGAGGATGGCCAGGTGCTTCTCCCGGATCCGCTTGACATACTCCAGGGAGATGTAGTAGATCTTGCTGCAGATGCCTTCCACGGAGTCCTTGGCTGCGGCAGACACGTGGGGTCCGCACTGCTTGCGCAGGTGCTCCAGGCGGTCCTGCGGGCACAGCCTGGGTCCGCACACCACCCTGCTCCCCACAGGCATGCAGAAGCTCCCTGCCACCATCACCCCCTCCACAGAGCCAAGCAGAGCAATCCCAGCCTTCTCCTCTGGCCCAGCAGATCCCCCTCTCCACCCTCTCCCAGGCTCCCTGTGCTCGCCTGTGAGCACAGAGGGATACAGACCATGTAGTCCTCCTTGGAAGCAGAATGGTCCCGTCGCAGCCAGCTGAAGGTGTCCTCCACATTCCACTTCACCACCTTCCTGCTGTCTGGTGAAGCACTCCTGTACGAAACAGAAGGGACTGAACCCACAGCTGCACAGCAACATACTCCCTCCCTCCACGGTGGTTTTCTGTCGGCAGCCATGGACACTTCCTCAAGGCCCTAGGCTCTCAGTCTCCTCCAGGCCTCCTCTGGCAAGTGCTTCCAGACACTGCATGCCTAGGGACTGCTGTGCTCTCTCTGAAACCCACACAGCTGCCTTCTGTCCTCTGCTACAGGAGAGGCAGCTAAAGCATCTGTCCATCACAGAATTGGCCCATTTTGGTCTTGCCTCCTCCTGAAGTGAAGCCACTGCCAGGAGCTTGTGGCTCTGAGAACACAAGTCTGTTGTTGAGCTGTTCACCCTCCCCACAAGGTCATCTTCCTCAATTCTGTCCTGGAGCAGAATTGGTCAGAAAGATCAGACACAGACTAACAGAGCCCCGCTCCCAGCTGGCTGTTCTCCAGGAGCAGTGAGTGCCCAAGCACTCCTGTTCTTTCCTCAAGGATACATGACAGCAGGCTTTCTGTGTCCAGTCCTCCCCAGATTCCCACTTGTCCCTGCATAGAGTCAGCTTCCCCACGCTAGATTCTACTGTAACACAGATAACAAAAGCTGTCTCCTCCAGCACTGCTGGTTCCCTGCTGTACATTCCCAGCCTTTCTTTCCTCAGTAAGGTGATGACTGGCACTAAGATGGGACGCAGGAGCCCCTGCTGACAGTCCCTGTAAGCCTCTTCTCTCTCAGGAGAGAGGAATTCCCACCTGGACTCGATCAGCCGCTTGGCAGCCTCAGCGTATTTGAAGAGCAACCTCTTGGCTTCCTCCCGGAACTTGATTCTGGATAACCTGAGAGAAGTTGAAATCCACACACATCAGTGCCACAGCTGCCACCAAGGCAGGGAGGCCACGTCCTGACCCCAAGCTTCACATCTTTAACAGCCTAGCACCTCATCAGCCAAAGCACAACACAGCAGCACAGAACAGCAGCAACTGACTCACGGGACCAGACCAAGACCAGACCACCCCAGTCCCGTCTCTGAATGGTACCTGATGGGAATGTCATTCATGATCTCTCTGAACATGGAAGGAGACACTACTGGCTCGCAGTCACTGGGCAGCAGAGGATCTGTCCCTTTATCAACCACCTTCCTCTCCAGCATCCAGCGATTGAAGGACTCCCTTGGGGGGTCAATCCCTGCAGAAGCACACAAGGAGAGTCTAATAAGGAGGAGGCCAGAAGCCCTGGTAGGGATCATCACATCAGAGCTCTGCCTAACAAGTTCACAACCGACACCACAGAGAGTACAACCACCACCAGAAGAGATCACAAGGACAGGACAGACACAGACCAGAAGGAAGAAGCACACAGCACTACTGCAGGGCTGGCAGGACACACAGGAGAAGCCCACCAGAGGCTGACCTTCTCGCTGCTGGCAGAGCTCACGGTAGTGCTGTCGCAGCTTCAGAATGAGCTGGGATCGAAGCAGCTCCACCTCAGGGTGTGGAGACAGCACTTCAGATGGTGCCCTCTGCTTAATCACTGCGTTTGTCTGGATATCCAGGTCCCAATACACTCTGTGACAGAAGGAAATGTTATCAGGATGGCCAGATCATTGGTTAACTATCAAACGTGGCTTCTGAAGATGCTTCCTTGGGCTCTCTCACCAGCCAGAAAGCTGAGCTATTAAGTATCCTTGCACAGACACAGAGTGGTGTCACACCCCTCAGGTTCTTCTCCATACTCTGGGACACCAGTGTCTCTGATCTACCAGTGAGGAAAGGACAGGAGACAAATGGAAACAACTCACTCGGTTGGTCGCAAGAGAGCTGCCTGCTGTTTGTCTTCAGGTGAGACACACCATGCCTTCAGAACAGAGGTTCCAGGAATACTGGGAGAGCTGGGGACTGGCTGGGCAGCTGTGCTCCCCGGGACGTCCACCTGGGCGTGTAAAACATGAGTTACTGCCCCACAGAGACAGGTAAGGGGAGGCTGTAGGCAGCAGTCCTGCACCAGCATTCCCCTCAGGATGCTCCTGTGGGTCACACACTTTGCCTGCTGTTGGCATAAGTTAACATGGACACAGAAGCTACTCAGTTCCTTACTCACAGCAGTTACCTCCCAACTCCCACACCCTACCTCGGGCTGCAAGAAAGAAAGGACAACTTGGCAGGACCAGAGCCTGTGTCCCCTTCTGCACTTCCCCAGCGTCAGCTGTCACAGCCTGAGTTACACTGGGGAGGCCTGACCATGCACAGCTCAAAAAAATCCATGCCCAAGCTCCAGACTCCCTAGGTTTCAGCTAAACAGCATCCTGAAGCCTGTTTGTTTCACAGCACCAGACCCACCTTGGGCTTCTTCACGCTGTTGCCACTCGGTGGAACCTCCTCAGACAATCTCCTCTTCCTCTGCTTGCTCTCCATAGAGGTATCTATCATCCCACCTTCCAGGGGCATCGGAGCCGCATTCAATCCCAGAGGGTCTGACTGGGAATGTCCAAACAGCAGCAGCACACATTAGTTCACTCTCTGCCACCACAGAGTCCCAAATGAAGGCAGTAAACTCTCTGAATTCCCCATTCCACTACCCCAGCCTCCCTCTTGGGTGGAACTAAGAATACCAATACTTACACCTGCAGAGAGCTAAAAAATTCACCTCTAGACCTGTGTCTGTGTGCTGGGGATTTTTTCTTTAAGACTTAGATGACAAAAAGGTAACAAAACTCCCCCATGCTGAGAGTTTGGAGCATGTGGAACAGCACTGTCTGAGTGTGTGCCTGAAGGAGGAACATCTTGGAACCAAGGCCAACAATGGGCTTGGTGAGGAGTTCTGAAGGGAGAGAAGTCCTTCCACATGTGCAATCTGAAGCCCACAGTGGCCCCTGCCCCTGCAGAACATCCCAGTCCTGGCACAGCCCCTGAGAGGAGCTCTTACTCACAATGACATCATGCTGCCCCAGGACAGGCATCTCCCACAGAGACTGGTTGGTGAAGCGGTTGAAGTAGTAGGGGCGATTCTCCCGCTTGCTCCAGCACTTCTCCCAGCCAGCCTGCACCAGCTCATCTGGGGAGACAGGGAGGGGTCAGGAGAGGAGCAGTCCTGGGCAACAGCCCTGCCCCTCCAGTCCCCACTGCTGCCATAGGAACTGCAGTATTGCTCTGCCCTCTCCCCACTGCCAGGCCCCCAGAGCTGCAAGCAGGAAGCACAGCCTCACTCTGCCAGGCCCCCCAGAGCTGCAAGCAGGCCCTCCCCACAGCAGCACAGTACCTGGCAGGTCCTGGACCAGGCGCATGGGTTTTGGGGAGCTGGGCTGGTTCTGGTTGGAGGTGCCAGGTGAGTGACTCATGAGAGATGCTTCCTCCGCGGGGCTGCCGTGGTTCTCATTGGCCATTTCTCAGCAGCTGTGCTAGGGAAAACAGACACAAAACCTGTGTTAGGAAAGACCCCAGACCTGCCTGGCCCACGTGCTTATAGCATGGCAAGTTAATTCAGACAATAAAACAGGGTTTGGTCTGATACACACAAAAGAGCACCTGGGCCCTGACAACTCCCTGTTATCCTCCAGACAACTAGCTGTGAGGAACACTGAGCTTTAAGTGCTGTGAACTAATGCCAGCAGCCAAAACACTCTTCAGCTAGATCTCTACTACGAGTGCAGTGTCTGGCCCCACACACCAGGACTGAGAGCATAAAGAATAAAATCCACCTCTCTGTGAAGACAAACCACCTTCTGTCATGCTAGTGCTAGTGGCCATAGCTGACCTGCGACCCTCAGAGATAGGTTAAGTCAACATCTACACACACATAACTGCACCTAAGCTCAATAAAAGGCTCTCATTACAAAACAACAGCCTCAGTGCTTCACTAGTAACAACTCCCGTGCTTCAGAGAGCCACGGGCCAGAGTATGAATTCTTCTTCTGGGTATGTCCCAGGCCCAGACTAGCTCCAAGGCCTCAGTGGCCGCTGGAGCCTTTGGTACTTTTTCATCTGCATAACAAGAGTTATGCAAAAGAGGGCTTCTGGAAATAAAGCTCCTCTTAATTACAAGTGAAGGTTGCCAGCTGGAGAGAACAGCCAGGCTTTTCCTCTCTTAGTCACCATTTCCCCAGAAGCAGATTCTGACAGTGCAGATTGCTCTTCCCTGGCAGTGAACTGGGGGGAAACAAGGCACCCTCAATAACAACCATTTGCCTCAGGTACTTGTCTCTGTCCTGGCACACCACCACAGCTGGGGCTGCAGGAGCATGAAGTGGTTTTTTAACTGGACACCAGACTGCTCCAGCAGTTGGCTTCCTTACAGATCATCTCTTAAGTAAAAACTCTGGTCTGGTTTGCAGTTATTTGAATTTATTCACCTTCACTCCCCTTCCTCATCATAAAACAGCATGGGCTCTTTCAGAAGAGCAGGATGGCAGAAGCCAGTAAGACTGAGCATGAGCAGGCACTAGCTAGGGTGTCTCTAGTACTGGTGGAGTAGCCAGAGTGATGCAGGACAGGGGTGAGGACCTTGACCTTTCAATACTGTGGAAGATGTTTCCATCCTTCCAGACAGGGTAAGCAAGGAAAGGTTTGGAACACTGCAAGAACTGGGAGTTTTGCTCCCTGCTCAGGACCAGACAGGTAATAACCAAACCCACAGGGGAAAGGATCCCCTGCAGAGGCACCAAGGCAATCAGGGATCTTTAATCACCTCAGCAGCTAAGAGTTGTGCAACATTTGTTTTCTCACACTTCCTCCTGCGCTCCAACCCCACGGTGCCGGCTACAGTTCCTTCAGCTGCCAGAAACGTGGCAAGCTCAGCCCAGCAGCTCAGGCTGGCGTGGGGCTGTCAGTGCAGGGAGAACACTGGAGCCCGGAGAGCCCAGGGCTGCAGGGCAGCACTGCCCTGAAGGGTGTTTTGGGACCCTCCTCCCTTTAACTAAAAGCACATTTGCAAAGGCAGTCACGGATGTGTCCTGCATCTTGCAGACACAAATTGTCCCAAACTGTTATGTGTACTGGCAGGAGCAGACCACCCAGGGCTGTATTCCAGCTAGCACTGGGCATCAAGATCCCCCTAGACCGGACAGCACACAGTGCTTCTCAGCACTGATCACTCACACCAGCTGTTAAATAAGGCTCTGCCTTCTCGCACTCATGGATAAGCCAGAATGCTGGAGGCAGACAAGAAACTCTATCACTGGACAGTGTTGATGAGCATTAAATCCAACTACCTTAAAGTCTAGGGAAAGAAAAGCAAACTAACAGGAATCCTGACAGAAATAACTCTACTTTTATGTAACTAGCACTGGGACTTAGACAGTGACAGGGATCCAGCATAAGCACTTTATGGTGATTAAGGTATTGTTTTTATACAGCTTGGCAATGCATACAGTACTTGACAGACGTGGTAGGACGCTGACCCTGCCCAGAGAGCTTACAACCTAGGAGCAGCAGCACGGGAAAGGGGATGAAGACACAAAGTAAGGCAGTACAGCAAACGGGATCGGTACTCGTTTCCGTGTCACCGAGGCAGGATTTTACACAGGACAAAGGAGGGCAGCAACATCTCGCCGGGACCCAGCAAAGCTCTCCCTCAGCCCAGGACCGGGCTGCTGCACGATGTTCCCCACGCCACCGTCTCCGCTCGCTTCCCCGGGAGCCCGGCTCGGCGGGACAGGAGCTGCGCGGACACGGGGCTCCCGACGCGGCACGCACGCGTGCGGGGAGCGAGGGAAAGCGCGGGCGGCACGGCGGCAGCTGCCGGGGCTGCCCTCCCCAAGGCGGTGGCGGGACGGAGTGCCTCGGCGTGGCAGGCCAGGAGCGGCAGGCGGCAAGGGGCGCCGGTGCCCAGCGAGCGCGGAGCGGAGGCGGCGACAACTCTGCAGGCTGGACGGGAGCAGTCCGGGGGCACGGCCTAAGCGGGGCGGAAGCCCCGCGCCCGGGCAGGCGAGTACTTACGNCACGCGCGCTCCCCCAGCGCCTCGTCCCGCCGGGAGCGCGCCTGCGCCGAGCCGAGCCCGCGCTCGGGCGGGCAGGAGGCGCACGCGTAGAGGGCGGGAGGCGCTCGCC
>VWZO01009554.1:151819-180514 GCA_013396975.1 Bucco capensis | reverse complement strand
TTTGTTGTGGTGTGGCGCGGCGCGGCCCGGCCCCGCTGTGGGCACAGCTGCCTCCGTCCCCGGGCGGGCCCAGCCACCGCCGCTATTTCGGGCCGCACGGCCTGTCATTTCGGCTCTGCCCGCTCGCCGCGGGCGGTTCCCGTCACAGGCAGGGCGAGGCCGCCAGCGGTCCCCACCAAAAGCGCCTTTGAAGTGCGGCTGCTCCGGGGCGGGCCCAGCTCGGTGCCCGCGGCAGGGCTTCCTCGGCTCCCAGCACACGCCTGAGCCCGCAGGCCGGGCCTTGGCAGCAGGCTGTCCGCAGCGCTGCTGGTGTCCTTGGGCCAGTGATGGGAATCGTAGAACCACTGAACTGTCTGGGTTCGAACAGCCCTGGAGGATCATCAAGTCCAGCCAGCGTTAAGCAGCTCTGCCAAGTCACCACTAAGCCATGTCCTTCATCAGAGGAGTAAGGCTGTTTGTGCAAAACAGTAAGGCTTCCTTATGGATGAAAATCTGCTCCTGCAGCAGTTCTATTACTCAAGATAGAAACTAATTGCTAAAGGATGAGAAGTTGTCTTAATAGAATAATAAGACTTCTGTCTATCTCTGAGTATCTGCAGTTGTCCTTGTGAGGTGCCTTGGTAGGCCTCCAGAGAATGGGCCCTAACTGACAATATGGCCATGGTGGGGTGGGCAGCCAAGGGTCTCAGCATAATCGTGAGAGTAACCCCAGGTGTCTTGCAGGAGTGTGACTTGGTTGATGCAAGGCCCTCATGGGCAGCCAAGGATCTCAACAGGCCTGGGAAGGGGGGAGCTCAGCTGATAAGATGTTCATGTAGTTGTAAAGACAAAGAAACTCCCTGTTAGTTAGAACAATGACTAGGCTTTATAGAGGATAGGCCCTATCAATTACAAGTAGCAAACTATACCCTGAAAAGGATGCTTGCCAAAGAGAGGAACTTTCTAGCTTAGGACAGTAGTGTGCTTGCTTAATGAAGTTATGAATATTATCTTCTCCACCCAGAGAAGGCATAAAGTAGAAATGATGAGACCTCCAAGCCACCTCACACAGCCCTGCCAACAGGTGTTCAGCTGTGAGTTGGTCCCACGTGAGCTGTGCACCCCTGGGCTGCCATGGGCAGTGCTGGCTGTGTGCAGGGGGATGGTGTTTCCCACCAGTTGCATCGTCCTGGAGCTGTGTGCTCCTAGGGCAGAGGTGCCCCTGCTGTAGCACAGGAGCCCAGTCCCTGAAGAGAGTATGGGACTCACAGCACAGTGGGAGCAGTCTGCCTCCAGCACAGGGAGGATGCTGAAGGATGATGTGGGGTGAGGAAAGGGGTCATGGTTACAGTGTCGTGTGCTTGCGGGGCTGGGCCAGTTTTTGAAGGTAGCTGCAGGAAACCACAGGCTGTCACACCCCAGCCATGAGTCCCTTTGCTGCCCTTTGCCCCCCAGAGCATCCCCACTGCCCCACTTTCCGAGGAACTTCCCAGGCAGCAGCCTGACCTGCTTGCTCTTGGAGTCCTGCCCTCTGCTCCGAGGGCACTGGGGTCAGTGTAATGAGTTAACTGGAAGGATAAGTGTTGTGTAAACAGTGAGGCTCCCTGCCTTCAGCACAGCCCCATAGAGCCTAGCTCTGCTGCCCCACAGCCTGATAATCACCTGGGGCACGAAGTGCTGGCTCAGACCAGCCCCTCACTGCATGGCCTGGGGGTTGTGAAGCCTCCAGCCTCTGACCAAGGAGGGTCAAGTGGCTGAAGGGGGTGGTGAGGGCAGGGGCAGCCCCTCAGCTATGTCCCCAGAGCTGGCTCAGGCAGGGCCCTTGGGGAGGAAGCCCCAGCCTGAGGAGCTACCCATCCTCCCTGTGCTGGGTGCTGTCAGGGGTGGGATGGAGCAGGATGGCAGCGTGGGCACTGCTGGGCAGCACCTCTCACAGGGCTATGAGCCCTGGTGCCAGCAGCAAGCTGAGCAAGTCCAGGCAGTGAGGCCCATCCGGCAGACCCCGAACTGCCCAGGTGGTGCCAGCAGCTTCTCCAGCAGGGGCTGGGGTCACAGATGGGCACAAACCAGCCTCAATCAGCATGCCTGGCCCGGGTGCAGACCCCGGTGGACAGGGCTGGAGCTGGCAGAGGGTGGCTGCAGAGGCTCGGCACCGGCTTCAAAACACAGCCTGCGGGGGGTGTGCCCCGGTCCCTGTTTGTATGTGTGCCCCTGGCAGGGTGAGCACTGTCAGGGAGGCTCAGGACAGGGAGTGTGGCTGCCTGTAGGATGTGGGGAGCTGTGTTTTTGGCGGGGGAGGAAGGCTGCATGCTCAGCCTGGAGCCTGAGCAACCCGCTGTGCCTCTGCCCGTGCTGGCGTGCCAGAGCCCTGCATCCTCCCCGTCCCATCCCGCTGTCTCCTCCCAGCTCTGGGCTCACAAGGAGTGGCAGCTGGGGGGATATATAAAGGCAGGGGAACCTCCGCCAGCTCAAAAGAAACTCTTGGAGCTACTGGTGTCCTCCCTCCTCCTTCCCTTCATGTGATTCAGCTTCCCCACACCAGGACGAGCCTGACTGTGAGTACCCGAGCTGAGCTGGTGCTCTGTGTGTGAACCCCCTGGGGCCAAGGGGAAGGATGGTGCTTCCAGGCCCTGGGCAGGAGGGATCCCATCCCCTGCCCTGAGAGGACGGGGGAAGTGTTGCAGGGGGAGCTGAGGCTGGCAGGAGCTCTGTGTTCCTGCAGGATGAGGAGGCTCCAGCTCCAGAGCAGGCAGGCAGCACATCTCCATGGGGGGCTGGGAGGGCTGTGGGGCAGCCCCGTGGGAGAGGGCTCCCTCCTCTGTGGGGCTCCCTGCAGCAGCAGCACATGCTGGGCTCATTCCTCACCGTGTGGGTTTGGGTGCGTTCATGGCAGGGTGGGATCTGAGTTTTCCACTGGGTCTGTGCTGGGGGCTTGGGTGCAGCACCCCAGCCTGGGGCTGTGCCACTTGTGGGCTGGCCCCTGGGGGCTCGGGCAGTGGGGACCTGGGCAGCAGCAGAGGGTTTGGAGTGTGGGGAGCAGTGGTACCGTGGGGTGTTCCTCAGGGCCACCCACTGCCCTAGGACTCTGCCTTCTAGGTGTCCCCTTCCAAGCCAGCCCTTGCTGACCCTGCTCTCTTCCTCCAGGTGCAAGATGGCTGCCAGCAGCTGCCTCCTCCTCCTCCTCCTGCTGCCCGGCCTGGTGTCAGCCTTGCACAGTCCTCCTGCCTGCAAGATCCGGATTACCTCCAAAGGGCTGGACCTGGGTAAGGGGCCAGATGGGACCCTGCTCTTGGGGCCTGGCTAAGGGGCAGATTGGGACACTGCTCCCAGGGTCTGTTCTGGGCTGAGGCTGTCGCTGGCACCCCTGCACTGCCTGCATGTGGGGTGGCAGGAGAGGAGCTGGGGTGCTGGCTGGAGGGTGATGCTGCTGGGAGGTGGCAGTGCCCCAGGCTCCCTTTGCCTTGCAGTGAAGCAGGAGGGACTGCGCTTCGTGGAGCAGGAGCTGCAGAACATCACAGTGTCAGACCTGTACGGGAAGGAGGGGCAGTTCCACTACAACATCAGCCAGTGAGTGCTGCCTGCTCCCCACACCCCAGTGTCTGCCTCTCTGTCCATCTGACCATTGCCATCCCCTCCCCTGCAGGGTCAAGGTGACAGACCTACAGCTGGCCTTTTCTGACCTGCACTTCCAGCCTCAGCAGCACCTTGTCTTCAACATCAGCAATGCCTCCATCAGCCTGCGCTTCCGCAGGCAGCTGCTCTACTGGTTCTTGTGAGCTGCCTCCACCCCCAGGCACCATCCCACCCCAGGGCCAGGCCACCACCACTGCTTGGCCATGCCTGCTGGGTAGGAGCTGTGTGCTCCTCTCATCTGCTCTGCTCCCTTCCAGCTATGACATTGGGTCCATCAACGCCTCTGCAGATGGTGTCCACATCCAGACAGTGCTGCAGCTGGCCAAAGACAGGGCTGGGCGCCTGAAGATCTCCGGCATGAGCTGCGAGGCCTCCATCGCCAGGATGCACATGGGCTTCTCAGGCACACTCAGGTACACCCAGCCCCACCCTGGGCCTGGCTCCATCACCCCCGTCCTGCACCCTCGGGCTTTCCCCAGCCCTGCCTGTGTGCTCCTGTGAGGGTGGAGGGACAGAGCTGGAGCCACAGGGGAGGGCAAGTGGCATCAGAGCTACTGTTGTGTCCTACAGGAGGGTCTATGATTTCCTGAGCACCTTCATTGTCACTGGGATGCGCTTCCTCCTCAGCCAGCAGGTATGGCTGAGCAGAGATGGGCAGCAGAGCCCAGGGGGAGCTTGGCTACGTCCTGCCCTGCTCCTCAGCAGGAGTGACTGACCCAAGGGAGGCTGGAGGAGGGCCAGGGTCCTCACTGGGGAGCATTTCACCTCTTGCCTTTCAGATCTGCCCGTCCCTGGAGCATGCCAGCCTGGTGCTGCTAAACTCCCTGCTGGACACAGTGCCTGGTGAGTGCTGCCCTGGGGAGGGCAGAGCTGGACACTGGCCTGCTGGGCAGCCTCCAGGCTTGGGCACCACAGCACCTATTCCCTGGCAGTGAGGAGCTATGTGGATGAGCACATTGGGATTGACTACTCCCTGCTGCGAGACCCGGCTGTCTCCTCAGACACCCTCGACCTGGATTTTAAGGTGAACACTGGGTCCTGCCCTGGGGACCCTCTCGTGGGAGCAGCTGTGCCAGCCTGCACACCAGAGAGAGAGCAGGGTGGGCTGTGCTATGGCTGCAGCAACATCTCCTTTTCTCCACCCAGGGCATGTTCTTCCCCCGAGCAAGAGAGGACGAGTTGCTGGAGAACCACGCGGTGGAGCCGGTGATCAAGGAGACGGAGCGCATGGTCTATGTCGCCTTATCCGAGTACTTCTTCGACTCGGCCTTGCACGCCTACTTCCAGGAGGGAGTGCTGGCCATAGAGCTCCAGGGGGAGCAGGTAACACTGCTGGGAGGCTTGGCTAGTGCAGGCAGCTCTGCTGCCACCTAGGGAGCACCTCTGCCGGAATCGGCAGCAGCCCTTCACTTACCCCCTGGTGGCTTGTCCTCCCTGCAGGTGCCTAAGGACCTGGAGGTTTTGCTGAGAGCTAGCTTTTTCGGGACCATCTTCATGCTGGTGAGAGGAACACGTGGCCAGGGTTGGGAGTAACAGAGGACCTGTGGGGCAGAGCAAAGCCCTGCCTGGCTTTGCGGGCCTGTCTCACCTGCTCTCCTCAGAGCCCCACGGTGGATGCTCCTCTGCGGCTGGTGCTGCAGGTGTCAGCTCCTCCTCGCTGCACCATCAAACCCTCGGGCACCTCTGTCTCTGTCTCTGCCTTCCTCAACATCTCGATGGTGCTGCCAGGCCGTCCTGCTGTCCAGCTCTCCAGCATGGCCATGGTGAGCAGGGCAGGGGGGTGGCTGGGGCTCCCTGGGCAGCCACTCTGGCATGCACAGGAAGGCTCTGCTGTCCCAAAGCAGAGGGACAGCTAGAACAGTGGAGCAAGAGCAGCCACCAGCCTCTCCTCTCTCCCTAGGAAACCAAGCTGAGTGCCAAGGTGTTTCTGCAAGGGAAGGCACTGCGCGTGCAGCTGGACCTGCGAAGGTAGGACCCAGGGCAGGGTGCCTGGAGCTGCAGGAGGGTCCCCTCAGCACCTGCTCAAGCCACTCTATCCCCCACAGGTTCCGCATCTACTCCAAGCAGTCAGCGCTGGAGTCACTGGCGGTGAGCGGGCCCTGCCAGCCCTGCCCCGGGGGGCCTGGCCTTGGGGAGGGCTGTGCAGCACTGCACCCACTGCTCACCCACCCCCTGCCCAGCCCAAGCAGATGTGCTGCTGCTATGCTCACCCATGCTTCTCTCTCTAGCTGTTCTCACTGCAGGCCCCACTGAAGACCCTGCTGCAGCTGACCATCATGCCCATCATTAATGGTAGGTTCCGCCACTGCCCACACACTGCTGGGCTCTGGGCAGGGCACAGCAGGGCTCTGCTTCACTCCATCTCTCTCTGCCCACAGAGAGGACTAAAAAGGGAGTGCAGATCCCACTGCCAGAAGGCATGGACTTCACCAGGGAGGTGGTCACCAACCACGCGGTATGTGTTGGGACGGGGACAGCCTGGGCCCCTGCACTGGGCACAGGGACCATGTCACACCCAGCCTTACACTCCTCCTCTTCCTCCTTGCAGGGATTCCTCACCGTGGGAGCTGACCTCCACTTCTCTAAGGGGCTGCGGGAGGTGATAGAGAAGTACCGCCCGGTGCCCACCGCCCCTGCCTACCCCAGCTCCCAGGCTGCAGAGACCAGCCTGGGCCCCCAGCAGCAGCTCTAGCTCCTCACCCCACTCGCTCCTGCACCCCCACCGAGGGCAGAGCCCGGGCTGGACCCGTAGCCTGGAGGTAGGCAGCAGCTTCCCCGCTACCAGGGGATGTCCTGCAGGGTGCCATGGCCTGGTGGGTAGCAGCAAGGTGGAGACAGCTGCTCTGGGAACCCCTGCTGCACCCTTTCTCCTTACACTAATAAACCACTCGACTCCACCCCGTGCTGCCTTGTTGCTCAGAGAACATGCCCACACTGGGTACAGCTGCCAGCATGCAGGGAGCAGTGGGGCAGGGGACAGACAGTGCTGCTCCTCCCACCCAGGGACTCACACACAGCTCAGAATGATGGCAGAGGGGCTCAGAGCAGCTGCTGTCCCTGCTCTCACGGGTGGCTTCTGTCTAGGCCTCGCTGACCCGCACTCCCCTCTGCAGGATCTTCAGCACGCAGTGCTGCTCCTCAGAGAGCAGAGTGAATCAAACGGGGGGGAGCAGAGTGGTGGCTGCAAGTTGCTGGGCAATGAGGAGCAGAACCACCTTGTTCTGAGAGTTTATTGCAAGTTCCCAGCAGCACTGTGTGCCCCCGCCAGGGAGTGGGTGGTGG
The DNA here is from genome assembly GCA_013396975.1 of Bucco capensis. Classification (NCBI taxonomy): domain Eukaryota; kingdom Metazoa; phylum Chordata; class Aves; order Piciformes; family Bucconidae; genus Bucco; species Bucco capensis. The sequence continues at coordinate 173,620 of VWZO01009554.1, read as the reverse complement.
GATCATCTCTATGGTAAGCCTCCTTCACCACCATTAGATGTGGAGGGGAGCAGTGCCCAGCTGCCACCTGAACTGTGTTTCCCTGGCAGGGGCAGCTGCCTTGGAGCCAGCCCAGGTCTGTGTGTGAGAGGCTGTGGGGAAGTGCTGGGGCTGCTCCATTCCCAGGGGAAGCAGTTGCCTCCCCACACATGAAGAGATGAGACGGGAACCCGCAAGTGAGGAGGTGGTTGCAGCTCACCCAGCAAGGACAGAGCCCCCGGCACTCCTCAGCCCCTGGGACTCCTCTGTCCCACAGGGCTGGAGCAGGGGGCCTGTGCACAGCCCAGCAGCAGTGAGAGTGGGCTGTGCTGGTGGTGAGGGCTCTGCCTGCACGGCTCCTAGTAAGGCTCGTTCTTAATGAAGCGGCTGAACATGGTGTAAGCAGCGAGCGGCCGGTCTGTAGGCACCATGTGGCCAGCTCCCTGTGGGAAGCAGGCAGCAGCAGCTCAGTGCCAGCCCCAGGCTGCCTGCAGCCCTGCCACCATCACCCCACTGGTGTCTGGCACCGCAGGCAGGAGCCCTTCATCCCTACCTTGACAGTGAGGAAGGCAACGTTGGTGAACTCCTTCACGAAGCCCCCGATCTGGTTCACTCCTTGTTCAGTGTAGAGCCAGGGCCGCCGAGCCACCTGCACCTGGCACCAGAGGCAGCACCCTCAGTGCCACAGCCAGGCCAGAGCAGTCAGCTGCACAGCCCTGGCCCAGGGCCTGCTCTCCCCATTTACCTTCTGGCAGAGGGAATCCACAAACCACTCGTCCCCCAGGAAGTTGCAGGCCATGTCCACGTCCCCGTTGTACACCAGGATCCGGTATTTCTGTGGAGCAGAAGGAGGGTGAGCATTTCACAGGGCAGCAGCCCTGCCTGGTTCACCACAGCTGGTCCCAGGGCCTGGAGGACTCCCCTGCACATACTGTGGCTCCCAGCAGCTTCAGGTACTGGTCGTTCATCTGCATGTAGAGGCGCTTGTAGCTGCGGTTCACCTCGAAGCTGTGGAGGAAGTGCTGGTGTCACCTGGCTGCTGCCATCCACAGCCACATCCCTCCCTGTCCAGAGCTCACTCACCTGCACACCTCCCACTCGGGAGCATCTGGGGAGATGTGGAGAGCTCGCCTCACCTCCGGCGAGTTCAGATACACCCTGGGGGCTGTGGAGTTGGTGCAGGGTGGGTCCATCCGGACCTTCTTCCGAGCTGCTGGCATCCGGAACAGGTTCTGGGAGAGAGTTGGAAGAGTCTGCCACAGGAGCAGCCACTCCCTGCCCCTCTGCCCACTGGGCAGGGGATGCTGGCAGCCTGCTGGCACAGGCACGCAGGCTCACCTGCCTCCAGGAGAACCTCATTGGCATCCGGATGAAGGAGTTGCCAAGGTCATGTGTGATGAGATAGTCACCCTCATACCTGCAGCCAGAGTGAGCACAGGGACAGGCTGAAAGCTTGGGAGGAGCAGAGGCTCAGGGCCCTCCCTGGGGAGTCTTCGATGGCAGCCAGACATGGTCCAGCTGTCCCAGAGGGACCTCTGGGGCAGTTCACTGCATCCCTCTGCTCGCTGGAACCCCACACACTGCAAACTGAAGGGAGCCTGGAGGCTCCTTTTCAAGTGGGCCCCCTCTCACCTCATGCTCCCAGGGACACCCCCATCACAGGGGGCATAGAGGTTGTAGATGTTGAGGCCAGACTCCTCTACGATCTGAATCATCTCCTCCATCTGCAACAATGCACAACAAAGGTTTGGGACTCAGCAGGACACTCAGGGGACTGTGGGCCCATCCAGAGCTGGGCAAGTGGGTGCTGCTCAGAGGTACCAGCACTGGGGGCTCCAGCTCCTCTCACCTTGAGCGTGCAGTTCAGATTGGAGTTGTCATGGAAGTTGCACTTCCCCTGGGAGCAGCAGAAGGCCTGCAGGTCTCTCCACAGCCTAAGGGCAGAGAGCAGAGGACTTGGCAACACTGACACCCAGCCAGTGGCCATGGCCCCATCTGTGCTGCAGGCTCCCTGCCCAGTGGCACCACAGCACACAGCTCAGCCCAGTGCCCTGCACATGCCATAAATGAGCACCCACGGGAGCTGCTCATGACAAGGAGCCATCTCCACAGCCCAGCTGCTGGCCTTGCTCAGGCCAGGAGCTTCCCTCGTCCTGCACACCACCGGACCCAGCTAGCTCTATCCCGTGCCATGTCCCTGTCCTGCTTGCACAGGGACAGCACATCCAGCACCAGCACTCCCTCCTCCAGCAGCATTCCCTGCTCCTCTTACTCAGTCCCCAGCAGTCCATGGTAATAGGCAAAGTAAACCAGGGAGTTGTCGTTGATCTCATAGGAGGAGAGGCCATTTCCCACAGCAATTCCCTGCAAGACAAGAAGAAAACAACTCTGTTGTGTTCCAGCTCCCTGCAGGGCAGCTGCAGGGGCAGCAGGAAGCAGATGTGGCTCTGTTTACTCTGTGCAGGGAACAGGAAGGCTCAGGGGCGCCTGAGGACGCTCCCTTGGTCCCCTGTGGCAGGGATGGACACGTCCACCAGAAGCTGCTGCCAGCACTCCAGGGCAAGATGAAAGGCCATGAGGCCAGACCTGCCCTGTGCCCCGGAGGAGGCCCTGCAGGCCAGCTGTGCCACCAGTCCCCACCCTGGCACTGCTGGAGAGCCCTGTTGAGGCCCTGCTGAGCCCTCTGCTCCCTGCACCAGCCCCAGGCTGGCAGCAGAGCCTGGCCACTCACCTTCAGGTTGAGGCTGGGGTCCTGCATCACCCACTCGGCCAGCGTAGGGATGTAGATGCCCCCATAGCTCTCCCCTGTCAGGAAGAGATCGTTCTTGGCATACTCGGGGAAGAGCCGCAGGAAGTCCTTCAGGGCCAGGTAGTTGTTGTGAGCAACCTGCAAGCAGCAGCAGACATAGGTCAGGCAGTAAGGCAGGGCCCTAGCACCCAGACTGGGGCTGGCAGGAGGCAGGTCCTCCCCAGCAGCCAAGGTCACTCACCTCGGTGTCGTTTGTGGCATATTTCTTGTCCTCGGAGTAGGAGAAGCCAACACCAGCAGGAGACTCCAAGTAGAGGATGTTGGCGATCTGCAGGGGCAGCAGAGATCAGAGAAGGCACTCCTCTTGGCTCAGCACCTCTGGGTGCCCAGCCTGCCCCAGGGCTGTGCTAGGAGGGGCACATTCCTGCCTGGCTCAACAGCAGACTCGAGAGGAGAGTGTGTGGGGTGGAGGAGGCCTATGGGAAGCTCAGCCCCATGGGGAGGGCAGAAGGAGCTGTCTCACAGCTACCCTGTCCCCAGAGCCCTGGAGGGCAGCAGGACCTGTTCCCGTACCTTGTTCCACGCATAGTCGTTGTACTTCAGTGTGACCCCATCAGGCTGGATCTGGGGAAGCAGAAGGAAGTGACAGATAGGCACAACCAGCCTGGCCCTGGTGGCACGGCTCATGCTATGCAGCCTGACAGCCCCTAGCAGCCTCAAGCCATGGGACAGCCACAACTACTGACCAGGAAGGGGCCATGCTCCTTCAGGAAGCCCTCCATGGAGCTGCAGCCAGGGCCTCCATTCAGCCACAGCACCAGGGGGCTGCTCTGGGGGTTGCTCTGGGCCTCCACAAACCTGCAGACACACTGCCATCAGTGCCCAGCCAGCCCCTGCCCTGGCTGCTCGGGGCACAGCCCGGCAGCAGCCCCAGTAATGGCATGTCCCCACATACCAGTAGTGCAGGTGCTTGCCCGGCCCGGCGCAGAGGTAGCCCGAGAACTGCCGGAAGGCAGGCTGCTTGCTCAGCCCGGGCAGGAAGGTCACTTCGTGGCCCTTGGGCGCAGCTCGGCCCGGAGCCGGCAGCAGCAGCAGCAGCGTCCACAGCAGCACCGGCCCCATCTGCGGGGATGAGAGGGGGATCGGGGCGCTGCTGACCGGGAACGGCTGCGGCCCTACACCCGGCCCGGCCCGCTCCTCCAGGCCAGCCCCTGGCCCCCGTGGGTCTGGCCCCTCCCAGTCCCTCGGTCCCGGCTCAGCGCCGCCTCCCTGTCCGGTTCTGTCCCGCTGACCCCAGCCCGGTTCCGCTCCCCTGGTGCCAGGCTCGCCCGGTCCCTCCCGCGATCCCAGTCCCGGTTCAGTGCCGCCGTCCCGTCTCGCTGACCACGGCTCTACCCCAGTCCCTCTCAGCCCTTCGGTCCCGGATCGGTGCCACCCGCCCGTCCCGTCCCATTTCGCCGACCCCAGCTCCTGCCGCAGTCCGGTCCCGGCTCGGTGCCGCCCTCTGCCTCGCCCGGGCCCCGATGACCCCTGCCCCGCTCCCGGCGCGGCTGTCGCGGGCAGCGATCGCTGCGGGCACATGACACGCTCCCATATGACCTCCGGGAGATCACGTGACCGGGGCGGGACTTCGCGGCGCCCAATCAGCACCCGAGGGGCCGCCGGTACCGGTATCGGTGCCGCGCGCGCACGTGGGAGCGGCTCCGCGAGACGGGATGGGCCCGGGGGAGGGGAAGGCGGGAAGGGGGGAAGGAGGGGAAGGGTGAGCCCTCGGCAACCGGCAGGATGGCCGCAGGCGATGGTGGGAGTGCGGGAGCCGGTGAGCACCGATGGGCGCCACCGGGAGTCACGTGAACGCAGCAAGGTGTCACCGGGCACCGCTGGCCACCACCGGGCACTGCCAGGCAGCACCAGGCACCCATGCCTAGTCAGGCAGCTGCCACTCTGTGGAGTGCCCGCAGGTGCAGAGCGGCCGGTGGGGCCCAGCTGTGCCCCGGCAGCCGTGGGGCACTCTCCTACCCTGCCCCGCGGCACTAGGACCTCCCATGGCTGTCCTTGCCCGGCGGGGCCGTCACAGTCACCTCCTCACATCGGCAGCTGTGACGGGGACAGTTAAAAATAGCACCGGGGGGTGGCTGCCATGGCCTCCCGCTGCCGTCTAGCTGCGCGCTTCCACCGCGTCCACGGTGCCAACATCCGGCTGGACGCCTCGCGCACGCGGGCCACGCGGGTGGAGAGCTTCGCCAACGGGCTCTGCTTCAGCCAGGAGCCGCTGCCGCCCGGGCAGGTCTTCCTGGTGGAGATCGAGGAGAAGGAGGTGGGGTGGTGCGGGCACCTGCGCGTGGGGCTGACGGCCCATGATCCCCAGAGCCTGCCCGCGGTGCCCGAGTACTCGCTGCCAGACCTGGTCAGCATGGGCGACAGCTGGGTGTTCGCCATCACCCGCAGCCACAACCGCGTGGTGCTGGACGGGGAGGAGGCTCCGGCGCGGGCACGGTGCCCTCCCTGGGAGCCTTTCCTGCTGATCGAGCAGGTGCGGATCCCCCGCGACGTGCTGGTGGGGCGCAGCCGGCCCGGGCGCTACAGCCACATCCTGGATGAGCTGTACCGCAGCAACGTGCTGCCCGCCACGGCCCGGCGCAGCCGCATCGGCGTGCTGCACTGCCTGCTGCCCGACGGCACCGCTGACATGCACATCGTCATCAACGGCGAGGACATGGGGCCCTGCGCCCGCCACCTGCCCGCTGCCCGCCCGCTCTATGCCGTGGTCGATGTCTTTGCCTCCACCAAGAGCGTCCGGATCATCCCGGTGGAGAACGGCTGTAGGTACCTGACCCTTCCCTGGGCCACGGGCCAGGAGCCAGAGGGGACTCTGGTGCTGTCATCCCACAGCCCCCGACAGCCTCTGGCCCCAGGGGAGTGCAGGCCAGACACTCCCAGTGCTGCTGCCAGGTGATGCTGCCATGCTGGGGCCACACCAAGGTAGAGGAGAGCCTCCCCCAAGCTCCCAGCAGTGGTAGTGGGACAGAGCCCACCCTGGTCACCCTTCCAAAGCAGAGTGATGGGGGTAGGTGCTCTGGAGCTGTGCCCCCATGGCACTGTGCTCAGCCCTGGCCAGCTGGATGTCCCTGACCAGAGCCCAGAGCTGCTTCTCGGGGGCTGGCAATGCACAGTGGTGCCCAGCCTTGCCCACGGGCACGTGGCAGCCTCCTGGAGCCAAGCAGTGTCCTGCCTTGGCATCAAAACATCCGGCTGCACCCTGCCTCCCGCCCCGGCACACACCCTGTGCCCCTGCCACATGTCCCAGCTCTGAGTGCCCTGGGCAGGCATCCCATGATGCCAGCAGGGATTGGGCAATATCCAGTGCCCCTCAGCTGGCTGTGGAGGGCTCAGGAAGGCTGGGGCTGGCCACTGGCTCTTGCAAGGAGTCAGGATAAGAAGTGACAATTAGGACCATGCTGGAAAACCAGCAAATGCTGAGGAATTGGTGAGGCAGGAGAGCGAGTGCCAGGGTGCCAGCTGTCCCCCACCCCAAGCCACCACATCTCCCACTGGCACAAGGTTCATCTCCTGCAGTCTCAGGGCTGAAGTCTGGGATTCCCTGGCCAGCTGCCCTGAGCCAGCTCATCCAAACAGGGCATGGAGCGTGCCCAGACACCCCCAGCCCAGGAGCATGCCGAGGGGGACCAGCTAGGAGGACCTGTCCCCATGCCCACCCACGTATGAAGGACTCGTGCTGGCAGCACGTACCTCTGGTCCCCGTGAGTGCTGGGGTGGCACAGGCACTGCTGCAGAGGCACAGTCTGGCTTCCTCCTCTCTGCTGAGGTTTTGGTAGCTCTGATTTCTACAGCTCTTCCTCAGGGCTCAGGTTCAGCCCCAGTGTGGTTCAGAGCAGTGAAAAGCAGAAGGAAGCAGCTGAGCCATGGGAGACACGCGATGTGGGGCAGGAGTCAGGGTGGGCACAGGGCGACTGCTGCCCCTCACCCAGCACACCACAGACCCACGCTGAGGCAGAGATAAGCAGTGCTGCAGCCCAAGGCCAGCAGCCTTGATCTTGGCAGCAGTGGATGAACCAAGGCCCCAGGGCTGCACCTGAGTCAGCTCTCCTTTCAAATCTTGCTGGCCACAGCTAATTGCACCCACAGCACTGAGCCACCCAGGGCTCCACAGGAGAATCCCACAGGAATGTGTGTCACAGAGCAGGATCCAGGCAGAGCCTCTGTGAGTAAGCACAGGACCAGCTCAGGGGATGGTTGTCCATGGAGTCCCCCTCCATGGAAGGGTTAAAGGACATGAAGCAGTGGTGCTGAGGGACATGCTCTGGTGGTGACCTAGCACCATTGTGTCGATGACTGGACTCTGTGATCTTAAAGGTCTATTTCAACCAGAATGAATCCAGCAATTCCATGATTCTAATGAGGCTGAAGGGCATGGGAGGAAAGCACAGTGTGGGCATGAGACCCTGGGGAGCTGTGTGACAGCACCCAGGGAAAAGAAACACAAATCAGCCACAGCAGTGTGCAGCTTGGGCACGGAACTGCCCTCCAGCCACCCTCCAAGTAACAGGATGAACTTCACTGCCTGAGCAGCCAGCTTGAGCCTGGGCCAGGACAACCCCTGCTGCCCTAACCCTCAGTGCAGCCAGGGAGCCTTGGGCCCCAGCTCAGGTGCTTCCCTGTGCTCCCTTGCAGTGCCCTCCCTGCAGACGCTCTGCCGCCTGGTCATCGAGAAGCACATCATCCACCGCCTGGCCATCGACGGCCTGGACCTGCCCCCCCTGCTCAAGAGCTTCTGCAAGCACGAGTGAGGTGTCCCAGCGCTGCTGTCACAGCCCCCCCAGGGACAGCTGGGCAGGCTGGCACAGGCAGCACACCAGAGGACTGTCCTGCTATGGGGCAGCGGGGCTGGTGGCACAGGTCAGTGAGCAATAAAGTGCTTCCAGGCAGAGAGCCAGCGTGCCATGGGGGAGCTGGCACATAGAGCAGTGCCAGTGGGGCAGGGATTGCTGCCTGGCTGCTTCCATCAGGGCTGTGCTCCCAGCTCCAGGCACTGGGCTCCTCGGGAAGCACAGAGTCCTGCAGGCAGGATCCCTGCAGCACAAGGCTTCAGCAGGAGCCTGGTACCAGGGCTGGCACTGGGCAGCTCTGGGGGCTGCTGTGCTGCTCTGGCTTTGGGGTTTTCAGGCCCTGGCCAAAGGGACTTTCCTCCCCTTCCGTGCCAAGGCTTCTGGTGCAGCTGCAGGGACACTCAGAGCAGCTCCCTGCAGCAAGGGACAGTGCCAGGCCCCTGCTGACACAGCCCTCAGCCCTGCTGGGCTTCCCTGGAACAGAGCTGGGCTGGCCTGGGTGGGTCAGGGCTGGGCCCAGCACAGTGCTCAGGAGGAGGGTAAATTAGAGCTGGGTGGTTATCCTGGCTGAGGAGCTCTTGGGAAAGATGTTTACTCTGGGAGCAAGGATGAGTTACTTCCTGCACTCCCTCGGGGAGGGGGACAGGGTGGGAGCCTCAGGGACACCCAGGGAGCTGTGCTGACAGCAGCCACATGCCTGTGGTCATGGAGCTGGTCACAGTGACCTGGGACAGGGTCCAGTCATCCTAGCTCACCAGCTGGGGAGGGGAGCCCCTGGCCCTCCTCCAGACCCCTCATCACCCAGCTGGTGGGGACAGCAGTCAGCATTCCACCAGTGCCTATGCCAGGCTGGAGGGGCAGGCAGGGCTGGAGCCACACAAAGAGGCAAGAGGAAGAATCCCCTGAAAACTGGAGGGGAGCCGAGTGGTCTGGCAGACAGAGCCTCCAGGCCTCTCCCAGAGCACAGCTGAGAGGGAAACAGGCAGCTCCAGGCTTCCCAAAAGGTGCTTTAGGAAACATGACACTATATTTAGTCAGAGAGACTCGAGAGCATCAGATAATGTTACAAAACCCTCAATCAAGAGGAAATCCCCAACTACACCACAGCCCTCCCCCTGCAGCAGGACCAGCTCTGCCCAAGCCAGAGGGATAGTGAAGGAAAACACCAACAGTGCATCAGCCAGGAGTGGGCTCCTGCCCACATCCCACCACGATGGCTTTCAGAGCTGCAGCTGCTCCTTCTGCTGAGGGGGACAGGAGCTCAGGCACCCAGCTGAGAGCACACCCAAGGGCTGGGGCTTGTTTGCTCTCCTTGGTGTTTGTCCTCCCCCACCCCCCGTGCTCTGCAGCTCAGCACAGCTCTCTTTGTGCTGCCTGACCCCCAGAGCTGGAGCTGCAGGGCAGCTTCCCCTTTCGGAGCAATAGGAGCAGCTGCTCCTCTAACCAGACAAACAACTTCCTGCTGCAGTCCAGGGGCTGTGCTGCTGGCAGCACATTGCCACCCACTGCATTTGCAGCCTTGCTGCACTGGCCTGAGGGCACTGCAGCCCCTGCCTGCTCTCAGCAGCCCTGCCAGTCCCTGCAGCTGGCACACACAGCTCCCCAGCAGCACAGGGCCCATCGATTGCCTCTTGCACAACCCAGCACAGCTGGATGCTGGAAGGACCCACAGGCACTGGCCACAGGCCAAGCAATGTTGTCACATGTTATTGTAGCATCACCTCCCACGCTGCACCACCCACGGTTGGGTCCTGTTAGCCAGGTCAGCAGCTGGTGACCCATCCAGCCCCATCAGGAGTTCCCAACCCAGCTCCTTGGGTGCCCCACGCAGGAAGCAACACTTGCTCAACAGATCAAGGAGCCAAACTGCCCCTTCTACACCAAGCTTTGAGGGAGCAACAGGCTGAGGGGAGTAAGGATGGCAGCCAGGACACCAGTGCAGTGACAGACCAGAGTCACACACTTCTGCTGTCCCCAAGGGCCTGCACAGGGAACCACCAGCTTGGCACTAGAGCTTCACCTCAATGCAGGGCCCCATCCAGCTGTCTGCCAGCTCCTGCAGAGTGCTATACCTATGCTCAAACTCCTCCTGACTGCAGTGGGTGAGAAGCTGGCTGATCTCTGCCATAAGGAAGGACTCCAGCAGGGGTTTCTCCAAAGACTTGTTCCAGGAGCTCTTCAAGAAGCCATCAGGACTGTCCTGCCCAGCCTGATTGGGCATCACATCCCTACTGCCACTGTCTGCTGAGCATTCCTGCCTGCAGGGTCTTCCCTCCGACCTCAGCACAGCCAGGATGTGCTGGCAGGGCAGCTGGAAGACCTGGTTGAAGTGACAAGTGCTCAGGCCTTTCACATCCATCCTGTGGGCATCTTCCAGGACCTGCATGCTGAGAGCCTCCACCCCTTTGCTGATCAGCTGCACAGACTTCTGCACCACAGCAAACTTGCTCAGGCACAGCCTGGCAGCAGGCTCCACTGCTTGATGCATTGCTCAATCCTTTGATTCATCTCCTGGCTGTCACGCTCTGGGTGTGGCCTCCAGTTCCGATGAAGGAGATAAAGGATCTAATGAGGACTGAGGGTTTGGTCCAAAGAAGGAGATTGTGCGGGCGGTTCAAGCTGACACTGAAGAGCCATGAGGTGCCGAGAAGCTGCCAGTAGACTCTGGACAACAGTCGCAGGACCTGTAGCAGCCCTGAGTGAGGCTGGAGGCACCAGCCACCGCTGCTGAGCTGAGGCCTGGATAAGGCTGACCCTGGCACATGGCAGGGGCGAGAGGCGAGCTCGAGGCAGGCTTTGGGGAGCTGCCTGAGCAGCACAGGGGGCAGGATGGGGAGCAGAGCACACCATGGCATCGGGAGGGCTCTGAGAAACACACCTGGGGCACTGCTGGGCTGCGGAGGTGCTGCCCTTCTCCAGGGAGCCCAGCACTGCAGAGCTGCCTGGGCCCCTCGGGGAGCAGCTCCAGCTCCCTGCAGCGGTGACTGCTGCTCCCCCGAGGCCTCTCCCTGATCACCTCACCGAGCAGGGACCTGGGCTATAGCCAGCCCTGCCCGCTCCGGCCCGGCCCCGCTCCCGGGAAGTGTATCCCGGCGTGCCCCCCGCCACCGCCAGGGGGCAGTATTTCCCGGCGTGCCCTGCGGGACTAGGGACACCGGCACCCCGCGCCCCCTGCTGGCAGGCCGCTGCTGCCGCTCCCGCGGTGCCCAGCACAGCAGCCACCGGCTAGCGCTCCTGGAGCGGGGACAGTACACAGCCGCAGCATCAGGTCCGGCGAGAGCCAGCAATGGGCCTTGGCTCTGCTGCGGCACCGGTATCGAGCTGCTCCCACCATCCTCTGTGGAAACCCCGCTGGAGCCTGCCGAGCCTCTGGAACCGAGCCGCAGGCTACAGGACGCTCCAGGGGCTGCTGCTGGCCAAAGAGGCTGGAGATCCGATGTGTGGCACGAGGTCCAGCCCTTCCGGGTCTATATCGCAGCCGCGCAGCCTCTGCCGGTGTGCCTGGCCCACAGCAGCTCGCAGATAGTCGTACAGCTCCCGTAGGCGGCACGACCTTACCGGAGGCCCTCTCCGACGGCCGTGCCATGCTACTGGTTGTAGCAGCACACCAGGACGCAGCTCCGCAGGCTGTAGCGGCAGCCCTGCAGTAGTTGTAGGCGCGGATCTGCTCCCCGAAGGCTCCTAGCGCCACAGTGAACAGCAGAGCCAGAACCCGGGAGCGGTCCCGCCGCCGGCGTTAAACGAGCTGGGGCTCCACCCACACCCTGAATGTAGCCAATCAAAAGGCGAGCCCAGCGGTCTCTGTGACGCCTCATGACTGACGGCTCGCAGTCCAATCAGATGGCGGACCCTGCCCAGCGGGTGGGCGGTACTTCCCGCCTCGCCCCGCGGCGGTTGGAAGTTGCCGGTGCCCGGTGGCGCGGGTCTGCGGTCACCCAGATGGCGGGGGCGGGCGGTGACGCCGGGGGACCGGGACCGGGGCAAGGGCCAGCGGTGGGGCGGCCGCCGCCCGGGGACCTGCGGAGTGTGCTGATCACCAGCGTGCTGAGCCTGGAGCGGCTGGAGGTTGACCTCTTCAGGTGCGCGGGACCCCGGAATCGGGACCGGGTCTACTTTCCCCGCCGCCGCCCTCACGGCCGCCGCCTTCTCCCCCCCAGGGGCTGGCATCACTGGGTGCCTGCCACCCGGCGCCTCTTCGGCGGTCAGATCGTGGGGCAGGCCCTGGTGGCGGCTGCCTACGCCGTGAACCGAGACGAGCAGGTCCACTCGCTGCACTGCTACTTCGTGCGGGCAGGTGGGACCGGGGAACGGCGGGGCCGGGCTGCGGGAAGCGGGGCGGAACATTGAACCGCGGCGGCTGGGGGATGGGGTGGGTCCGGGTGGCGATCCTCGGGTCGGTGGGTGCCTGGGGCTGAGAGATGGCAGTGGGGTGTGTGCACGGCACAGGGGTTCCAGGAGGCTGGGGCATGTGTCGGGACTGGGAGCAGGCAGAACCCAGCAGCTGAGGGGCTGAGCCCCATGGGTGAGAAGGTGCTGCTGTCCCAGCTCTAGCACAGCAGAGAGGGGCTGTGGGTGGCACTGCCGGTGCTTGACCTCTGAGGGTCAAGTCTGCTCTGTGGTGTCTGGTAGCCCAACTGCAGAACGTCGCTTCTCTGTCCCAGGGGACCCCAAAGTGCCAGTGCTGTACGAGGTGGAACGGACCCGTACAGGGAAGAGCTTCTCTGTTCGTTCCGTGAAGGCTATCCAGCATGGCAAGCCAATCTTCACCTGCCAGGCCTCCTTCCAGCTCTCCCAGGAGAGCCCAGTGAAACACCAGTTCACCATGCCAGCTGTGCCACCCCCTGAAGAGCTGCTGATGCAAGAGGAACTCATCCAGAAGTTTCTGCAGTGAGTAGGGCCAAAGGGCACACCAGGGATGCCTTCTCTGCAGCTGGGGCTTAGGGAGGCACAGGGACTGGGATAACTGCCTGAGGAGTTGCCAAATGTGGCTGGAAGGGGAGTAGAGAACAGGGCAGGGCAGGAGCCATGCCTCTCCTGCCTCTTGCTGTGGTCCCTGGGCTGAAGCTGCTGGCAGCAGGATGTGCCCCTGCCTGGCATTAACCTCCCTGTTGGGTTACAGGAATCCCAACCTGGCAGAGAGGTACAGAAAGCAGCTCAACAAGATCCAAGCTGAAGATGTGCCGATTGATATCAAGCCAGTGAACCCCCCGGATCCCTTCTCCTCGGAGCCGCAGGAGCCGAAGCAGCTCTTCTGGGTGCGAGCGAGAGGCTTCATAGGTGCGTCCAGTCACCTCAGGAGCCACGGGCTCAGGTTTGGGCTCTTGCTTTAGCTCTGTAGAGCACACTCATAACAGAGCAGGCCAGGAGGGATGTGATTTGGAGGCTGCCTGCCCGGAGCCTGTGGGGAGCTGGAGGATTCCAAGGCTGAAGTACAGGTGTGGGTGCCAGAGTGTGATGTGATGCCAGTGTGCTGTGCTCAGCCACAGCAGCGTTCCCTGGGGGCACAGCAAGGGCAGTGGGTCTGAAGGAGCATTGCTGCCTGGCCAGTGGCTGACCCTCAGGAGAGCAGAGCTCCTGGGGCTCACCTCATGCCACAGCTTGTCTCACAGCCACCCCACGGGAACAAGCAGTGCTGGTTGCTTTGCAGGAGAGACTGACATGAAGGTGCACTGCTGCGTGGCTGCCTACATCTCTGACTATGCCTTCCTGGGCACGGCCCTGCTCCCGCATCGGCAGTACCACGTCAAGTTCATGGCCTCCCTCGACCATTCCATGTGGTTCCACGCACCATTCCGAGCAGATCACTGGATGCTGTACGAGTGCGAGAGCCCCTGGGCTGGTGGGTCCTAAGTGCATTCCGCAGGGATCTGCATGGCCAAGGCCAGCCCTGCCCATGCCAGGGGGCTGGGCTGCAGTGAGTGTCCCTCTCGCAGGTGGCTGCCGGGGCCTGGTGCAGGGACGGCTGTGGCGCAGGGACGGGATCCTGGCTGCCACCTGCACGCAGGAAGGAGTTATCAGAGTGGACCAAACATCCAACCAGAGCAAGCTCTAGCTGAGCAACTGCCATGGGCTAAGGCTTGGGCACACCAAGGGAGGATGAAAGCAGATGTGGACGAGGTGAGAGTGCTGGTAGCAGAGGTCCTCTGCAAGGATGGGGCACCTGCTCTGATGACTGCCAGCTACACAGTCTGTTACCACACAACCATCAATCACCCTTCTCCTACCCTAAATAAAGCCATCGAGTGACCAGCTGGGTTCTATCTTCTGGAGTGTGTCCCCTTGGCCCTGTGACTGTGCCAGCCTGAGGGCAGGTAGCACTGGGGTCACTGGGGCTGGCTCTGCCCCTGCAGAAGGGGAAAGTGCTGCTGCGGCACACACAGCTTCCCCTTCTCACTTCTGCTGCCCTCCTCGTGCCCTGCACTGGGCTCAGTCACTGCTTCTGCTTGTCCTCAGCCTCCTACCCCAGGACGGGCTCAGAGAGCCAGGGAAAGGAGGGGACAAGGCAGCTCCCAGCTCAGCGTGGGGGGCATGGGGCTTCCCACTGACGATGCTCTGGGGGAACTGAAGCTTAAGAGACACAGCAGCTGCCCTGTTCTTCCACCAAGACTTTATTCAATAAAGTCCTTTTGATTATTTTGTATGTGAAGTACCTGGCAGGAGCCCCAGACCCTGCCAGTAGCCTTCCTGTTCCCTTACACAGTGCCAGTATTTCCCAGACAAAGTCCTATCTGCTCCAGAAGCTCCCCCAGAGTGGAAGGCAGCTCCTGGCAGTGCCAGCATGGGTGGTGAGCACCCAGCCCCACAGAACAGGCTAACCACAGAGAAAGTGCATTTTCACAGCAGCTCCTGGGTGCAGACCATGCTGCCCCAGCCCCAGCATCGCCCTCACTGCTCCCCAGGCACAGCGCCTGCCCTGGTGCCTCCAGGCTCAGTCCAGTGGCTCCTTGATCAGGCACTCCTTCAGGCTGGGCTGCTGCTGCAGGGGTGGCCCAGCCTCCCGCAGGTCCTGTAGCCGAGCCTCAGAGCGCCGCTTGTCCTTGCCCACCTTCCAGGCCAGGTGGATGTGTGCCTGCAGGAAGGGCCCCAGCAGCGGGTGGCTGCCCTGGGCCTCTAGCAGCTGCAGTGCCTGCTCGCAGCAGCCGTGGGCCTCGCCCAGCTGGTCCAGCTCCTGGTGGCAGACGGCCAGCCCGGCCAGGGTCAGCAGGAAGTGGCCGGAGCCGCAGACCCCCAGGCGGTCCTGAAGCCGGTAAGCGTTGGCCCAGGTGGCCAGGGCCTCGCGGTACATGCCAGTGCAGGTCAGGCGCTGCGCGGCACGCAGGTCCTGCAGGAAGAAGAACTCAAGGAACTCGGGGGAGCGGCGGATCTCGGCAATGGAGTGCAGGTGGGACAGGAACTGCTCGAAGGCTCGGCTGCGCTTGGCGATGGTCTCGGGGGTGAAGTTGTGGCGCAGCCTCTTCCTGGGGAAGGCAATGCTGGCCATGTCGCAGCCGAAGCGGCAGCGCAGGCGGCGGTTCAGCCGCTCAAAGTCCGAGTAGCGCCGGGAGATGGTGGCGGGAGCCTTGTCAAACCGGCCGGAGCGGATCAGGTAGATGGTGTAGAGCTGCAGGGAGAGCCAGGCATCAGGGCAGTGCCGCGGGAGCTACTGGGCAGAGCTAGGAGTGTGGCCACGGCAGGGTCTGCCCGGGCAGGAGGCAGCGAGCTGGGCTGCCACAGACACAGCACCCATCAGCAATAGTTACCTGAGGCTCATCTGAGCCGCCAGCACCATCCGAGCAGCACAGGGAAAGACAGAGAGAGATAAGCACCCACTCCATGGGACACCTGCCCCAGGAGGGAGCAAGACCCGTGTCTACCCCACGCCTGCCCCATGCCCAGCCCTGCCGGGCTCACTCACCACGTACTTGGAGGAACGCTCGCTGACCACGTTGGCGCTGGTGACCTCGAAGAGCAGCCGCTGCGGTGCCAGGCTGCCCCGCGACCTCCTCCACAGCTCCTGCAGCTGCCGGGTCAGCAAGCTGCTGCCGGGACGCTGAGCTGCAGGGCCCCAGTCTGCACCAGGAGAGGAGTGTCAGCCCATGGGGCTCACCCAGCACTGTGACATCTCTGGGCTGCCAGCCCCACCACTGCTTATGTGCCCTGCCCCATACCACCCAGCACTCAGTCCCCAGAACATGCCTCCATCCTCTGCACCCGCTGCTGCCCCAGTCGGCTGCGAGGGCTCGCCCAGCTCCTCTCCAGCACCTTCCTCCTCCTCCTCCTCCTCGTCTTCGTGGCTGGTGAAGCTCAGAGTGCCGCTGAGGCGCGTTGACAGCCCCTCCGTGTCGTCCTCCAGCTCCGAGCTCTCTGGGAAGTCCTCGGCCTCGGAGCTGCCGTGTGCCCGCTCCTCCCGGACACCTTCACCGGCCAGTGCGTGCCGCAGCCGGTGCAGGATGCGGGAAGCCATCCCGGCCAGTCCCGCTGCCAACGAGAGTCAGGGCCGGTTACCCCAACCGGGTGGGACAGGCAGGGGCCAGTGGCCAGGGGCTGCCGATCCCAGCGGGGCAATGGGCAGCGCGTGGGCCTGGCCGGGACAGCCGGGCCCAGGGACTCTCTCCAGAGCAGCCCCGGGACCCTACCCCTGCCCTGGCCCCGTACAGCCCCGGAGACCCCCTCGCTCCCTGCCCCAGCCCGGTACAACCCCGGGACCCCCTCCCCCCCCACTCCCTGCCCCGGCTCAGTACAGCCCCGGGACCCTCCCTCTTGCCCCAGTCCAGGACCGCCCATCGCCCCCCGGCCCAGAGCTGCTGCATCCCCGCTGCGGGCGTTGCTGGCCCGGCCCGGTCCGGCCCGTACCGAGCTGGCCCGGGTGGTGCCGAGCGATGGCCGATCCGCCGCGGCTCGTCCCGGGATCCTCCCTGCGCGGCTCCGCCCCCGCCGGGAACCCGGATCGCGGTGGCAGGGCCAGCACCGCCGGGATCGGGATCGGGATCGGGATCGGGATCGGGATCGGGATCGGGATCGGGATCGGGATCGGCACGGCCCGNCATGCCTCCATCCTCTGCACCCGCTGCTGCCCCAGTCGGCTGCGAGGGCTCGCCCAGCTCCTCTCCAGCACCTTCCTCCTCCTCCTCCTCCTCGTCTTCGTGGCTGGTGAAGCTCAGAGTGCCGCTGAGGCGCGTTGACAGCCCCTCCGTGTCGTCCTCCAGCTCCGAGCTCTCTGGGAAGTCCTCGGCCTCGGAGCTGCCGTGTGCCCGCTCCTCCCGGACACCTTCACCGGCCAGTGCGTGCCGCAGCCGGTGCAGGATGCGGGAAGCCATCCCGGCCAGTCCCGCTGCCAACGAGAGTCAGGGCCGGTTACCCCAACCGGGTGGGACAGGCAGGGGCCAGTGGCCAGGGGCTGCCGATCCCAGCGGGGCAATGGGCAGCGCGTGGGCCTGGCCGGGACAGCCGGGCCCAGGGACTCTCTCCAGAGCAGCCCCGGGACCCTACCCCTGCCCTGGCCCCGTACAGCCCCGGAGACCCCCTCGCTCCCTGCCCCAGCCCGGTACNGGGATCGGGATCGGGATCGGGATCGGGATCGGGATCGGGATCGGGATCGGCACGGCCCGGGTCAGGGCGGGTCTGACCAGCGCTGCCAGCCCCTGCCCGACCTCACCCGGTCACCGCTGCCGTTCGCTCCTGCCCAGGATGTGCTGGCAGGGCCCCAGGTGTCCTTCCTCCAGCGCCAGGCACTGCGGGGTCCAGGGGTCCTGAGATGCCAGTACCCGCATATCCGGGTTCCCTGGTACCCTAATACTCCCATATCCTGGTATTCCCATATCGTGGTACCCTGGCATCCTGGTAGCCCAGCAACCCTGGTACCCCAGTAAGCCAACACCCTGGTACCCCAGGAACCCATGCCCAAGCTCCTGATCCTGCTGTGTCACAGCCTCCGTGGGACATCCCCCGGGTTGCCCTGGCACTCCTCTGCCCTTGCCCTCATCCCTGCCACCCTTGCCATGTGCCCCCTGTGGCTTGGATGGACCCGTGGCACTTGCCTGGCCTTATTTAGCTCCTCACCCTCTCCCTCTTTCTTGGGAATGTCTATTAATATCAAGGAACCAGCTCAGCTGCTGCCATCACTCTGCCCCTGCTTGCCTACTGCACCCTGCTCCAGCACCCAGCCCCGTGCCCAGGCTCAGACAGGGATCCCTGTGCTCCCCTGGGTGTGGGTGGGTCTAGGGGAGTCCCTGCACCCCCTGCCTAGGGCACCCTAAAGCCTCTCAGATCCTTTCCATCTGACTCCTGGGCAGGATGGGACGCAAAGTTGGGGCTGTGCTTGTTCCATCCCAAGCTCCCACCCAGGAAAGTGGGTCCTCAAATTCAGGAGCTGTGGAAGCTTCTAGATGTCCCTGGTGCTGGGACCTTGTGGGACAGGATGCCAGCAGCTTGACCCTTGCTGCAGCCCCAAGTCCCCATGCAAACATCTCAGAGCATCTCAGGACAAGGGCCACTTAGCCAGTGCATCCCCAAAGCCACTAGCCCCAGGTGGCTGGCAGGGGTTGTGATGTGTGAGGGCAGAGCCTTCCCAGAGGCAGCTGGCAGCTTTCCCACTCGCCCAGAGGCACGGAACGACAAAGTCTTTTCCGGACCTGGGTGCCAGCAGCACTAGGGACCCCATACCAGAGGGAGGGGACATGCTCTGTGCCCCCTCATGGGCTTCTCACCCCAGGCCAGACAGCTCTGGGCAGAAGTAGCCCTGGACATTTTGTCTGTGTGATGCTGGTGGCTCCAGGGCTATTTTTAACCCTCTCCTTGCTGAGCTGCCCTGAGAGGAGGTGGGTGTTCTGGTGAGGGGGGAGCTGAGCCACCCTCCTGTCAAGGCTCTGGTGTCCCTCCCCACAGGGCTTGAATTTCTATCCTAGCTTCAGAGCTACGCTTAATCCCCAGCCCTCAGCCAATAACGCTTTGGCTAAATTAGGTAAAACACTCCCCTTGCCAGTGAGGGAGGCTGGATTGCCACTGGGGAGCTGATAGGCTGCCGGGGCTGGGGGCCATCGGCTGGGGACTCGCCAGGCAGAGGGGACAGTACAAATTAGGGTGCCAGGGACACCAGGAAGCTTCTCGGGGATTCTGCTGCAGGAGGTGGTGACTTCCTCGGGGAGGAAGCAACATAAATGCCTTCAATGGTAAGAGCTTCCATGCGTCTGTGTGCTGTGTGCCATGTGCTGAGGTGAGACCCAGCAGGGCAGGATGCACTGGGCACCGTGTGACATCCAGGGACCAGCTCTGCCTCCACGGGTGGAGGCAGGGAGACTGTCCCTCGGGCTGGGCTGACAGCAGTGGGTGAGGGCAGGGAGGTGTCAGGGTGGTGCAGGGTCCCTGCAGGATGGGCCCTGGAGGACAGCACGGTGCTGCCTGAGGGGTGTGGGTGCTGGGGATGCTGGCTGAACTGCAGTGGCTGAAAGGCAAGCACCAGGTCATGCGACACAGCCCCGGCTCTGCGACCAGCCTGTGCCTCCGGGAGAAACTCGATCAGGGCCGACAGGTGCCAGAGCCTGCGGCCCTCTGATCCCTATAAGGGGAGCCAAAGGGAGCCCAAAAATAGTGCTGCATACCTCGGATACCAAGGTTGTGCACAGGGACCTCGGTCCCAGCTGTTGGGGGGTCCTGGGCAGGCAGCTCCTCATAGTCACCACACTCCTGGGTGGCACCAGAGCCATGGGGGTCACTGGGAACCACAGTGTGCTCCAGCATGGCATTGTTGTCCAGCTGGGCAAGGGCTCTCCCTGCAGCCTGCACCCTTCCTGCTGTGAGGCAGTGGTGACTGTGCTGACCCTGCTCCCTTGTCTTCTTGCAGACAGACCAGCAGGCTGAGGCCCGCGCCTTCCTCAGCGAGGAGATGATTGCTGGTGAGGGCTGAGGTGGTGGGGAGAGGGGACAGAGCCAGCTGAGGCATGGGGCTAGGCTCTGTCCTGCTGATGTGGCCTCATCCTGCATGCTGCCTGGCCCTGACCCCATTCCTTCCCCACAGAGTTCAAGGCTGCCTTTGATATGTTTGATGCTGATGGTGGTGGGGACATCAGCACCAAGGAGCTGGGGACAGTGATGAGGATGCTGGGCCAGAACCCCACCAAGGAGGAGCTGGATGCCATCATAGAAGAGGTGGATGAGGATGGTGAGCAGCCCTCAGAGGTGGGCAGGGGGTGGTGGGCACTGAGCAGACAGCCTGACCCACGCCTGGCTTCCTCCCTGCAGGCAGCGGCACCATCGACTTTGAGGAGTTCCTGGTGATGATGGTGCGCCAGATGAAAGAGGATGCCAAAGGCAAGTCCGAGGAGGAGTTGGCCAACTGCTTCCGCATCTTCGACCGGTGAGTGGGGGGCAGAGTGTGCCCATCCTGCCCGGCAGGGAGCAGGGCTGCATCCTGCCCTCACCCTCCCTCAGGAACGCGGATGGGTTCATTGACATCGAGGAGCTGGGGGAGATCCTGAGGGCCACTGGGGAGCCTGTCACCGACGAGGACATAGAGGACATGATGAAGGACTCGGACAAGAACAACGACGGCCGCATCGACTTCGATGGTGAGTGATGGCCCCAGATGAGTGCCTGTGCAGAGTGTCCCAAGTCCCCATGCAAACATCTAGGTACACCAGGACCATGGGCTGAGGCTGCTGCTCTCTTGCAGAGTTCCTGAAGATGATGGAGGGTGTGCAGTAAGGGACCAGACATTCCTCGGGCCAGCTGCTGCACCCAGCCCTGCTCCACCCCTGCCCAGGAAGCAGCAGCTCCGCAGTACCCAGCTCCTGGCCTCCAGCATTGACTGGGACCCTGCCCTGTGCCAGGGACCTGGTCTTGCCCTGCTGACAGGAGCTGAGCTTTTCCTCCAGACCATTGCACATGGTTTCAGTCAGAGCGTCAATAAAAGGGGAAAGGCTTGAGCTGCTCTTGTGGAACTTCACTGGGTTCATGTGGAGAGAGGTGGCAGCTCTGTGCCCCCTGCACTGCTCCCCAGGGAGGGGTGGTGGCTGGGTGGGTGCCTTGTGCCAGCCAGACTCACCCTGCAGGGCCACATGGCCATGGTTCTCACGAGCAGCTGGGTGAGTGCCAGCACTGAGCTCAGACTTTCCATGCAGAGCAGACAGTTCACACGCTGGATGCAGCCCAAAGGGTCCCAGCAGGCAGAACTCTGTGGGCTCTAGGCCAGGGCTGTGGGACCCCAAGACACCCACCACCACCTTACCCCACACCAGGAGTCCTGTGTCTTACCGGGAATGGTGCAGCAGACCTGGCTATAAAAGTGTGTGTGGGGTAGCAGCAGCCCTGTGGGGTCAGAGCAATGCAGGAGCCTCTGTATCTGGAGGTCCTGTGCCAGCCCATCACTGCTCCCTGGGGACCTGCTCCTCCCTGGGCTGGGTGGGAACCAGGGAGCACTGAGCAGATGTGGGGATCGTGGGAGTACCACTGTAGAGCTGTTGGGACACAGCTTGGAGCCTGTCACATCCCTGCAGCACAGGGGAGCTGAGCCCCAAAAGCCGCGGACCACAGCAGATGGGCCTGACGCTGCCCCGTGTTCACGATGGCTCTGGGGCCAAGGGACACTTACCGTGCACGAGGGGCAGCAGGGACGTGTGTGGCAGCCCAGGCTGCCCTCTGCAAGGCCACAGCGGGGCACTGGCTGCTGGTGCTGCAGCTGGGAGGCAGCAGTGACAGTCCTCGCCTGCGGGAGGAGCGGGGCAGGAGGAGCGCAGAGGCTCGGGAGCTCAGCACCGGTAAGGGAGTGCTGCTGCAACCCCACACCCACCCCGCTGCTAGCAGAGGGGCTCTGGGTCTCAGTGTCCCTTGTCCCCTAGGGCTGCGGCAGATGCTGCTGGCGGGGCTGCAACAGGCAGCCGGGAGCCCTGAGGAGCGGCGGGAGCTGGAGAGGCTCTGGGTGCTCTTCCTCTCCACACTAGAGCTCTTCCTGCAGGACCTGCTCCGAGCCCAGCAGCTCTGCCAGCTCTTCTCCGTGCAGGGGAACGGCACAGCTCCGCTGCACACGGGCCTGGGGACACGGCGAGGTGGGGGTCCCCTGCACCCCTCGGCCCCCCCATGCCTGGAGGAGGAGATTGAGCAGGTGAGGGCCACACTGGCAGAGATGGAGAGCAGAGCCAACATCCCACTGTGGACAGTGGAAGCGATGCAGCCAGCAGGGATGGGTGACACTGTGGCAGGGGCAGCTCGGGGGGG
>VWZO01009554.1:120079-151064 GCA_013396975.1 Bucco capensis | reverse complement strand
CCCCCCCCCGCAACACCACAGCTCGGCCCCGGTCCCTAGCACCCCATCCCGAGACCCCCGGCTCGGCCCCGAGACACTCCCCCCTCCCTCCCCTGCGACTCACCATGAGCGCCATCAGCTCCTGCTGCAACCTGCGGAAAGAGGACACGTTACGTTATCTTTACCGGTCCGGTCGGGCGGGGCAGCCCCGGAGCCATCCCCGNTGGCGGGGCTGCAACAGGCAGCCGGGAGCCCTGAGGAGCGGCGGGAGCTGGAGAGGCTCTGGGTGCTCTTCCTCTCCACACTAGAGCTCTTCCTGCAGGACCTGCTCCGAGCCCAGCAGCTCTGCCAGCTCTTCTCCGTGCAGGGGAACGGCACAGCTCCGCTGCACACGGGCCTGGGGACACGGCGAGGTGGGGGTCCCCTGCACCCCTCGGCCCCCCCATGCCTGGAGGAGGAGATTGAGCAGGTGAGGGCCACACTGGCAGAGATGGAGAGCAGAGCCAACATCCCACTGTGGACAGTGGAAGCGATGCAGCCAGCAGGGATGGGTGACACTGTGGCAGGGGCAGCTCGGGGGGGTCCTTGTGCTGGGCACTGCTGTGGGGTCCTCTGGTGAGGGGCAAGAGAGGAGGCAACAGGATTGGCATCCCCTGTGCCTGCTCAGGTGACACAGAGCCCCCATCCTGCAGAGGGAAGGGGGATGAGCTCTGGGCATCCCCAATGTTAATAAAGCCTCTGTTACCCCACGAGGTTGGTGTCTGTCCCCCTGCTGCCCCTGCAGAGGGGCCAATGGGACTCTAGGATGAAAAGGTACCTTCAGGGGCTGAGAGGGTGCAATGAAACCCCCAGAAGAAAAGTTATAAATGTGCATTTATTTATACATTAACCGAGGCTTGGATTGCAAAATTAACTTAAAAACAGCCTATGATACAGAAAGCTGGAGAGGGAGCAGCTGGAGGGGAGCAGGCAGAGGTGGGAGCACGGGTCAGGTTTCCTGGCTCTTGGTCTGCTTGGCATACATCTCCCGCACATACTTCTTGTAGGCTGAGAAGAGAGTGGGGACATGGGGATGAGAGTCTTGGGGTGTCCATGGGATGCCGTGAAGTCAGGGGCTGCACTACTGGCGCCCCTCTGGGAGGGAAGATGGAGGGAGGATGGATTTGGGCACCTGCCCAGGCACTCACCAGTTTGGTTCTTCCAGAGCTCAGCCGCATGTGTGTTCAGGGGGCTGTCGACGTTTGGCTCTGGGGACAGGGGCTGGGTCAGCGCTGGGGTGCTCTGGACATCCAAAGCCCTTCCCCCTCCTCGGTCCCCCCATCCCCCTCCGGGCCCCACCATCACGGCGTGGCCACGGGACTCACCTGCCAGCAGGCTCTGAATGGAGAGCAGGATGGTGCGGACGTCGTAGAGAGCTGACCACTTGTCCTTGAGGATGTCGAGGCAGATGTTGCCGTGGGTATCAACATTGGGGTGGTAGCAGGGCGTCAGGAAGCGCACGGTGGGTGCTGTGTAGGGATAGCCGCTGGGGAACTCCAGCGACAGCTTGTACCGCAGCTCCTCGTAGGCCTGGGGACAGGGCACAGTCAGCGGGGGAGGGCACAGCCCCGGAGGGACATCCCCATGGCCGGGGGGACACCCCCAGCCCCGAGGGGCCCCCTCGCTCACCGTGCCGACCGCGCCGTCGATGGTCCCGATCCATTTGAACAAGTTGTCGGACTCAGGGAAGGCAGAGATGCCTTTGTCACCGGACATCTGCGAGGAGAGCCGTCACTGTGGCACCGGCACCCTCTCCTGCCCCAGGACCCGATCCCCTACCTTCTCTTCCTCACACTGGCTCNGGCGGCTCTGGGCCCGCTGCTGTTCTCCGGCTCACGGGTGATGGACGCGGCTCCCGCTCCCGACCGGCGCCGCACCGAGCTCCGCTTCGACCGACCTCGCTCGGCGCAGGACGCGGATTCTGCTGCGGCTCTGCCGGTGCAGTCCTGGACGCTGTCTCTGATCCAGTGCAGTACCGGTCGCTCTCCGGTAGCAGTTTCCCCGTCCGGTCCCGCCCCGCTCTCGCGCCCCGTTTGAATGTTCCCAACGTGCGGTCCCTCTACCAATCAGCGCGGAGCTCCGTTCGAGCCAGCCAATCGCCGCCCGCCGAGAAAGCGGCTGACGCGCTAACCACCGAGGCTGATTGGCAGCTGCCGGTCGCCCTCAGGAGCACCACGATTGGTCGATGAGCCACGAGGCAGGACAAGTGGTTCTTAAAGGGCCAGACCCACCCCCCCCACGCCCATCCGCAGCAGGCGCCGGAGGCTGGTGCGAAGCGGATTTATTGGGCCCGAGAGGGGCTCAGGGCTCGGGGGGACCCTCAGGGGGCAGTGCATCCCCCCCGCGGCGAAGCGTCTCCATGTGCCTCTGCATCTTCTGCGTCATCCAGGCTGGCGGGACAAAGGGCTTCAGCTCCTCAAGGTGCAGGTCAACCGAGTCCCTGCAGAGAGAGGCCATGCGTTTGGGGGAGGGGGGGGGTAGGGGTCCAGCTGCCACCAGGGACCACAGCACCCACTGCAGACCTTGGCACCCACCATGGACCCCCAACTGGCACTGAGCTCAAACCTCTGGCACCCTGGAACCAACCCCCAACCATCCCCAAACCCTTGACACTGAGCCTGGCAGCAGAGGGTGGGCACAGTGGAGACCCCCAGGGCAGCAGCCCCCAGCATGGCAGCACACACAGCACCTCTGCTTTGGTCCTCACCTGTAATCGTCGCTGGCAGCCAGATCCCGAATGTCCTCTTCGATCAGGAGATAGGCCTGTGGTACCAGACAGGGGATGCCTCAGGGCACCCCCATCCCCCTCAGAGCCACTACTCCCCACCCGAATCCTGAGGGGCAGCGGATGGATGGATGGATGGACAGACAGACAGACCGACCGACCTCCACCGCAGCCCGGGAGCACCTCACCCTGCCTATCCTCCTGCCACAGCCACCTCTCCTGTGGCCTGGCCCTGCAGTGGGTGCCTGTGCAGCCCCACGGCTGTGGGAACTGGGAGCCAGCCGTACTCACCATCTTGCCCCCTGTGGCCCTCATGTGCTGCTGCTCTGCCAGCCAGTGCTTATCCTGTGGGTCAGCTGCATACTGCAATAAAGCAGCAAGGACCTGGCTGAAAAGAGGTGACAAACTCCCCTGGTTCTGACCCCCCTCCTGCCCCAATGCCTGGTGCTGTGCCCACCGTGGCGAGGGCTCTGCTCTGCCTGGTGCTTCTCCAGCCTCGGGGTCTGCCTCCAAACCCACTGCCTGGAGGCTGTGCTAAGGCCATAACTCATGCTCCAGGGTACTGTAGCCAGACTGTGTGGATGTGCTCTGAGATAACGGGGACTGAGATAAGAAGGGGATGAGCCAGCCGAGGCACACGCTCCCGATTCCCATCAGCAGCCCCGAAGAAGGAAGCATCCTGCTGCAGCGTCTGACCTTAAAGAGGTGGGGATGCTTGATGTAGAGTCGCCCTCTTGTTCCTCCCATCCCGAGAGCTCTGCAAGAGGAACACGGTGGTCACAGGGGCGCGGGGGGCGGGCGCGGTGCTCTGGGGACACTCCCTCTCCTCCCCAAGCCCTTCCTACTGCTTTCCAGGCACAGAAGCGAAGTGACGGGAGGAGGAGTCTGACAGCTCCTGCCTTGGAGACACCACCCTCCATCGACAGGGCCCTTCCTTACTTGTTTGCTCGAGATCCCAGCACAAAGGTTGTGGTTTCAGTCAGTCGGGATGGATCCCACTACAGAGCAATTGGAAAAGGGGCAACATTAGAAATGAGACTGGTGCTGGCCCAGGCTCCACAAGCCTTTGGAAGTGGCTCCTTGGAACCATGCCTGGCCTGGGAGGGAGGGAGCTGGCTACAGGCCTCTGCACAGGAGGGAAGCTCTGTTCCCTCTGGGCTGATCTAAGCAGTTTCCCTCTTGGGAAATGCCTGTGGGATCCTCCTGGCTACCACTGCTCTCTCCAGGTCTCTTAGTGGCGGTACACCACGGAGCTATAGGCTATGTGGTGCCCATGGGAGAAAAGCAAAGGCCTCCAGGCACTTGGCTCCTCTTTGTGCTTCTCCCCAAGGCTGCAGGGCCCCCTGGGGCAGAGCACAGCTCAGCAGTGTCCTCCACACCCACAGCACTAGGGATCTGCTGGTTGGAGCAAAGGGGAGGAGAGGGTGAGCCCAGCAGTGTTGGCCAGCCAGTACCTTTGGTCCATCCCTTCTCATGGGCTCAGAGACTTTGAGCTTCCACCTGCACAGAAGGAAAACACAGTCAAAACACATCCCTGTGGGACCAGTACCAGGGATCGAGCCCCAAGCCTTCAGATCCACCCTCTCACACGCCCTGCCCCTCTCCCTTCTGCAGGAAGGGAAGCAGACTGCAGGGGTTCTGCATTCCCTGATTCAGCAAGCCTCATTTCCCCCCTGTCCTCCTGAAAGAGCTCAGGACCCCTACTCACGCTGCCATGCCCGAGACCCCGCGGTCGTTCGACAGGCTCTGGCCTGGAGGTCTCCCCTTTCTCTGCAGGAAAGAAATCCTGCAATGACTTGGCTGTGCAGGCTGGGAACCCTCCTGTTACCTTCCCCTGCCAGGGAAGGTGCTCTTTGTGTCACAAGCAGCAGTGTTGGCTGGCACGAGCTTGAGCACCTCCAAGGCATCCTGAAAGGTGCCTGTGCATTTGCACACTCCCACACTGCATGAAGGGCTGGGAATGAGGAACAGGCTTCCCCAAACATAGAATGCCTTGTGTGGAAAACCCTCCTACCTTTTTGGGAACAGGGCTCCCTCGGCGGTTCAGCTCCTCATCCATCTGTCGGGCTCGCTGGAAGGGAAGGGCAGAGGGATGAGCAGAGCTCTCCTCCCACCACCCAGCCCGTGCTCTCCTTTGCCATGCTCAAGGCTGAGAGCACAAGCATGCAGGGAAACACTAACCCCAGCCTGTCTTGGTGAGAACATGTGGGATTTTCCTTCCCTTGGAGGTACCTTAACCCTCCCTCCTCTGCCTCCTTGTTAGTCACTGATGGACAACGGGCAGCAGAGAACAAAGCAATTCCCACCCTTCTGCTCCTTCTCCCACTCTTACAAGTCATTTGAGCCTCTGGGAACAAGAACAACTTTTACCTTTGGCACTGCCTGCTCGTGAGGCAACCTGGGAACAACCTTTTTGCCGTCGGAGAACAGCAGTTTAGCCTGCAGGGAGAGGAAGAAGGGTTACCCAATTCTGCGTGCAGAGAGCACACAGGGGCTGTGAATCTCTCCCCAGACTAATGGCAAAGGCATTAACAGGGACTTGTTGCAGTCGGTTCTTCTCTGCTTGGCCTCACAGCCCCTCAGCAGCACCCACCTGCTCCAGGCAGCTCCGACACGTCTCCTGGATGAGCTGCTCTGGGTCCACCTCCTCCCCGACATTGTCACGCACATTCATTGCTGCCTTCTGGAAAAACTGGAGGGCAGGTGGCAGAGAAGGGTTAAAGTCTGAGCACCCAGGCAGTGTTGGGGCACAAGGGCTCAGCTCCCATGGTGCACCCACACAGCAGCACTTGGGAACCAAGCTGTGTCCCTGCAGCCCAGGATGGGAGGGAGCAGCCAGGCTTGTCCCTGCAGCTCTCACCTTCATGTACTTGTTGAAGACACCTCGGATCTCCTCGTTGATGCTGGGCTGCAGGACAGCTCGCAGCAGGTCCATGGACACGGCTGGGTCCGTGAAGCTGAGGGTGGAGGAGTAAGGCAGGGCTGCTCCCCCAGCCCCAGTCTGCTCTAACNCCAGGGCGCGACCCTGCCCGCGCCGCCGCGGCCGCGCGCAGGAAGTGACGACGCGACGGCGCATTGCCATGGCAACGGCGTCGGGGCTCGCGCGGGACCCCCCGGGATCCCCGCGGGTTCCCCTGCGGCGGCAGCGGCGGTCGGGGTGCGGGGCAGAGCAGCCAGCCCAAGGCGAGCATCCCGCGAGGCGAAGCGGGCCGGCGTGGCCGCTGAGGCGGGAACACAGCCGCGTTGGCTTCCCCCCCTCCCGCTGCCATGATTCTTTCATCGAGGCTTGTTTTAACTCAGCCCCCGCCGTGTGTGTGCTCCCGCCCGTACCTCCTGGGTGCGAGGTCTGCTCCCTAGAACCACCTGAAAGAGGCTGGAGCCAAGTGGGGCTTGGTGTCTTCTCCCAAGGAACAAGTGATAGGTTAAGAGGCAATGGCCTCATGTTGCACCAGGGGAGGTTTAGGTTGCATGAGGAACAATTCCTTCCCCAGAAGGGTTGTCAAGGCTTGGGCCAGACTGCCCAGGGCAGTTGTGGAGTCACCATCCCTGGAGAGGTTTAAAAGACATGTAGGTATAGTGCTGAGGGAGATGGTTTGGTGGTGACCTGGCAGTGCTGGGTAGGGGAGCAGGTCCTCCTTCCCACCAGCCCTGCTGGACACTCCAGGCTGGTGCCAGTGGTGCCCCCAGAGCATAGTCTGTTGGTGTGTGCCAGGGTTATTGCTGTGTCCCCCTGGCTCGAGCAGTGTGCTGCTTCCACTCTANCCGGCCCGGGCCCACCCTCCGCCGCTCCCGCCCAGCCCCTGCCCGGCCTAGCTGCCCTTCTGCCCCGGCCCGGTCCCTCCGCGGTCTGCCCGTACCTGGTTGTCATCTGTGAGCGCCGGCCGCGCCGCTGCACCTGCCGGTGCTTGATCATGATGTTCCAGGGGCTCTGCGGGACACACACATCAGCCGCTGCCCGCTAGCTATTGCCCNTTGGTGTCTTCTCCCAAGGAACAAGTGATAGGTTAAGAGGCAATGGCCTCATGTTGCACCAGGGGAGGTTTAGGTTGCATGAGGAACAATTCCTTCCCCAGAAGGGTTGTCAAGGCTTGGGCCAGACTGCCCAGGGCAGTTGTGGAGTCACCATCCCTGGAGAGGTTTAAAAGACATGTAGGTATAGTGCTGAGGGAGATGGTTTGGTGGTGACCTGGCAGTGCTGGGTAGGGGAGCAGGTCCTCCTTCCCACCAGCCCTGCTGGACACTCCAGGCTGGTGCCAGTGGTGCCCCCAGAGCATAGTCTGTTGGTGTGTGCCAGGGTTATTGCTGTGTCCCCCTGGCTCGAGCAGTGTGCTGCTTCCACTCTAGCCATTGGCTCAGCAGTAACCATAGTGGCACCATGGGAGACCAGAGCCACTTATGGGAGGAGAGGCCAAGTGACTCAAGGCTCACGTGCTGGAAGAGGATCCTGCCTGTGTCCCCTTCCTGCCCCTTTGGCCATGGCTGCACCAACCCAGGATGAGGTCAGGCTGTTACACCAACCTGGCATGCAGATGTGGAGCCAATCAAGTCATCACTGGTGTTGCCACAACTTCATTATCACCAGCACTGGCGTTATGATGTGCTTCTCATGGTTGGCCCAAGTAGTTCGCAACAGAAACTGAACATTGTCCAAGGAGAGGAAAATGGCTGTAGGAACTCCCAGGGAAAGGTGAAGAGGATGGTTCTGTGGATGGAGAGAGGGCTCAGGTCTCCATGTGCTGTAGGGGCACAGCCATCAGTCGCTCTCTGTACCTACCATGAGCAGACAGGAAGTCCTGGTGTTGGTCTGAATCAATGAGGCTTGGATCAGATCTTTGGATAAACTTTCCAGTTACAAGAAGTTTTAACTCTTGGAGCAAACTCTCCGTGAAGGCCACACACCCCTGCTGCCTCCTGCTGCTCACACTGTCTGGTTTGTTGGTTTATTTTTCTCTGTTCATCCTTTGACCTCTCAGGAGGCTGCTGCTGCGCTATAGGCAATCAGTGAGAGGGAAAAATGACCAAAAAGTATTTGGAGAACCAAATGATGTTCATGGTGGGCACACAGCAATCTCTAGTCACTGTCAGGGCTCTGATGGAGCTCTGCTGCTGTGTGGAGTGAGCATGATCCTGTTCTGTGGCATCCAAGTCATGGAGCTGGAACAGGACCTGCAGGATTCATCTCTCCAAGGGGTTGATTGCAGCAGAGAACGCGCCTGTCAGACATTGTCCCTCCTTAGTTGCCTCAGTGTTAACGAAGATGATGGTCTGCACGGCATTGCTCCCCAGAGGAGGAGCTGCAGAGCTCCATCCTGGCCTTGGAAGGAGTCTTGCAGCCCTGCAGGTTGTTCTGGATGGCTTTCTGGGTGCGTGGAAGGGAGTTGGTGCTGCTGACACTGGCAGGACTGCCCCGGCTGCTCCGGGAGGTGTCCTGCTGGCCAGTGATTGCCAGCGAGCCATGGGGCACTGGATCTTCCACAGGCACGGGTGGTTCGTTTGGAAACTGCATCCCGACTGAGTCACAGCCACGAGGAGAAGACAAAACCTGTACTTAGAGCATATTTCCTGTCCTCAGCCCTCTTCCCACACAGGTTTGGAAGCACAGAGCCATGCACCTTCCTGCTCCTGAGCCGTGTCCCTTGCATGGTCCCTGCTCTGCTGCCAGGGCTGGCTGCTCCTGGAGCAGCATTTGGCCTTCTCACTGGTGGTGGCACAGATTTGCCTACAGTTGGGGAAATAATCTCAAGTTCACCCCAGTTGATTTCACTTGCCTTACAGTGGCAGATTGAAACTTGGTCTGTTGATGCAGCAAGTCTGACCCCTGTGCTGCTGTGTCCTGGCCAGAGAAGTCCTCAAGTTCTCCTGTAATATTGATTCCTCTTTAGCTGAGTATTATTCAGGAAGAAATAATTAAATAGGGAAGGAAATAATTGCAAAATCAGATGCCAGCTGGCACTTGTGTTTGGCTGGAGAATAAATTAACTGGGTTAACCCTCACCTAATTGAAGGTACTACTTAATCTGTTATCTCAAACATATTCAATAAGTCTTTACCCTGAAATCAGATGCAGGGAGAAGGGAAGTCAATGTGGCAATGCATTTAATTTTTCATTTAATGAGGGTCTCTGCTGAGGGCTGGCAGTCTGGGCCCAGGGTTTGAAGGCAGTTCCTGTGCTCTCCTCACCTTGGGTGAGCCCTTGTCCTTGAAATCCCAAGGCTTTTCCACGCAGAGAGCTCCATTCCCTGAGGAGGCAGTGCTAATGTGCTGAGGAGGCTCTGAGTTCACCCATCTGGGTGCTAAAGCCTGGCAATTCCCATCAGTAACATGGGAAGAGCTGGGAGCATGCTGCTGTGAATGGGCCAAGCACATAAATCCTGGATTTGGAGACAGGGACTCAAATGAAGTGGGAGATGCCCCAGAATTGCTGGTGGCAGGATCCCAGAGCCCAGGGTGGGGATCTGCCCAAAGGCACTGGCAGGAATGGAGATAATCCCTGCCTTTTCCCACCTGGCTTCATGAGGAGGCACTGGCAGTGTCCTGCACTCTGGTGCTCAGGGAGGGCACTTTGTCCCCAGGGCTGCTGGGCAGCAGTGCTGCAGGGCTTGGCCAATGCCTCCAGCACGGGGATGAGGATTCCTGTCAGGAGCACTGGTGAAGAACCTGCCTCCAAGCAGCCAGAGATTCCTTTCCCTTCCTTTCCCTCTCCTCCTCCCGATCCCTGTCCTGTCCTCCCTACGGCACGCAGCCGAGTCTGGATCCTGCTCCTGCCCGGGCTGTGGGTGGAGAAAGGCTGCTGGAGTGGCTCTTCAGAGAAGAGAATCACAGCAGGATGTGGGAGGTTCCTGCAAGTCACCTGCGAGCTGCTTCCTCCCATTCCTGACCCGAGGAGGAACTTTAAATTGCCAGCCGGGCTCAGCCCCGGGCACAGGCTCGGGCAGCATGACGGGGACAGGCTTCCTGCTGCTGGGGCTCCTCGCCCTGTGGGCAGAGCTGCAGGCAGCACCCACCGCAGGCAAGTACAGGGGTGGAGACAGCCCGCACTGGAGATGGAGGGCATTGTCCTTGTTTTCATGGAATGATGGATTGGTTTGGGCTAGAAGGGACCTTTAAAGGTCATCCAGTCCGACCCCCTGCAGTCACAGGGAAACCTGCAGCTAGAGCAGTGCTGGTGATGGTCAGTGACGAGCGTTTCAATGTCTGTCTTAATCCTTGGCTTGGTGAAGGTTTTCTGTGGAGAGCTGTGACCCTTGTGAGCTTTAGCCCTTGCTTAAACTTCATCATCTTTCGGTTTGGCAAAACTCCTGCTGGGGATGGAGGACTCTGCTATCCTAGAGCTCCAGCTGGGAGGCAGCAGTGGTTTGCTCTTGCTCTGTAACAGGATGCTGGGGCCACCCCGTGCTGAGGAGGATGTGACAGCACAAGTGTCACTGCCTTCCAAACACTCTTCTAGAGAAACTTGAGCTTCTCTTGGTCTCACTTACAGGCTGGTTTTAAGCCTTACAGTATAACCTCCTCTGGGCTGGTGTGGGTCTGTTCTGTGTCTCAGAGTGATGCCAAGGGGCCAGTGCTGCCCGTGGGGACCTTGTGCTGCTCTGCTGCTGCTGGAGGACCTGCTGCTGCTGCTCAGCAGGAGGGCACCTAGACTGACTTCCTAGGATACTTGTGCCCTGGTTAAATGGCACATGCTGTGTCTGTGTTTGCTTTGCTGCACTCTCACACACGTTTTCTTGCTTTTCTTTCCCAGGTTCTGCCCCTGCAGCCAGCCCAGCCTGCTGTCTGCCCAGGCAGGGCTCAGGGTGCTGTGGGAGCAGCACCAGCAGAGCCCAGTGCTTTCAGGGTGCTGGCAGCTGCTGCTGCTGCCTGCCAGGGTTGGGGAAGCCATGGGGGGAGTGAGGTGGGGATGAGCCTGGGCAAGGTGGGGCTTGCCATGGTCTCAGGGTGGGCTGCAGCATGCAGGTGCTCCTGGGTGGGTGCTGGCCCTGATGCAGATGTGCTCAGGAGAGCCTGGGCATGCTGCATCTCCCACAGCAGCTCATCCACAGCTCTGCTGCTGCCCTGGGAGGGTCCCTAGGGCACCAGCCCCTCCATGACTCTGCTGTGTGCTGGGGAGTGCTGCCATGGCCCTGGGAGCCTGTGCCACCCTGGCTGTGCAGGCAGAGCCCTGAAAAGCCACCGGGAAAAGCCCTCTTAGTGCTGCAGCTCAGCTTCAGAGTGCCAGCACTGAGAGCCTGGGCCGTCATGGGGCAGATCCCATCCAGGACCTGGCATGGTGACTCAGGGAGCTGGTGGGTGGGAGCTGTGGGTGGAAGGCCAGTGCAGGGCTCACACCTTGAGGCTGAAGCTCTGCTTTCTGCTCCCTTCCAGGGCTCCCTGGAGCAGTCCCTGCCAGGTGGCCACAGCCAGGATGCACTCAGCTGGGGAAGAGCCCTTCGCCCAGGGAAGAGCTCAGCGTGGTGCCTGGTCCTCAGCCCCCAGGCAGAGTCACCCCGGGGCCGAGTGTGGATCAGTGGCTGCCTGTGTCTTTGCCAGTGCCTGCTGCAGCACCCACCTCGGCGAAGAAGCCAGTGACCGGAGGGGAGCCTGCGGCAGGGAACAAGCCCATGCTGGCTGGGAAGAAACCCAGCTCAGGGGGAAAACCAGCATGTGGAGGAAAGACTGGAACTAAGGAAAAGCCAGAGGTCATAGCAAAGCCAGGGACCGGAGGGAAGCGGGCTGCAGCATGCAAGCCGGAGGCTGGTGGGAAACCGGAGGCTGGTGGAAAACCAGCCATGGGTGGAAAGCCAGGGACTGCAGGAAAGCCAAGACCTGGGGGGAAGCCAGCAGCTGGGGAGAAGCCAGAGACAGGGGAGAAACCTGTGCTGGGGGAGAAGCCAGAGGCAGGGGGGAAGCCAACGAGTGAGGGGAAGCCTGAGGCAGGAGAAAAGCCTGAGTCTGACCAGGGTGACAGCGGGGAGGAGGATGACAATGACAATGGTGATGATGGTGATGACAACAACGATGCTGATGGTGAAAAAGAGGATGGTGATGACAATGGTGACGATGATGGTGATGACAATGATGGTGATGATGATGACAATGATGGTGATGATGATGAGGATGGTGACAATGATGATGACGACAGTGGTGATGATGACAGCAATGGTGATGGCAATGATGGCTACAACGATGACTATGGAGCTGATGCTGGTGAAGGCTATGGCTATGGAGCTGATGCTGGTGAAGGCTATGGCTATGATGACGATGGTGGTGATGACACTTGGTGACCTATGCCACAGGCTGTGTGAGGAGCTCTGGTGGCAGAAGAACCTGTGGTGGGTGGGAGCAGCAGAGGCTGTCCCCTCCTCCTCCTCTGCCTCACTGTGCCAGGGCTGGTTCCGGGCACTGAGGGTGGTTTGGGCAGGACCTTCTCTTTCCTAATAAACCCCACACTGGGACACTGGCTTGACATGACAAGATGTCCCTGGTCAGTGCCTGGCATAGCCAGGCCATGGTGGCTGCCTCAGCCCTGCCACAGGCATGGGGAGCTTCCCTCACCCACTCCTGCCTCGCATGGGCTTGGCAAGGCTCTTTGCCCAGCAATGTGACTCTGTCCCCCATGGGACAGCCATGGGGATGACCCTGTCCAGGCTCTTGCCCAGGACATGTCCCAGGCCCTGGTTTCAGAGCATGCCAAGGCACAACCATCACAGCCCTGCAGCAGGGCCCTGGGGGCAAGGGGTCCTGAGACCCTGGGCACCCCTCCCAGAGGATGTGGCAAGTGTGTCACCAGCTCCCTGTGCCCACCCTGTGCCCACCTCACACTCACCTGTGGACAGCAGCTGGGCCCAGGGGCAGCAGAGCCCCAGGAGCAGAAGCAGTGCACTGTGGAGCAGCCCATGGTGCCCTGGCAGCTCTCCTGGCATTGTTCTGCCTCCAGGAACAATTGCTGGCTCCTGAGAGACGTCCTGTGACCAGACATGGTCCACAGCCCCGTGCTGCCACTGCCCCCTCAGCCCCACTCCTCCTGGCCAGCCAGTGCCCACCCAGCTCCATGCTTTGGGGTGGCAGCTGGGGGTCAGGACTGAGCAGGGGGTGAAAGGCTGGCCACTGCAGTCCCTGCAGCCACCTGCTGCCAGGGGCTCTGGGCAGGCACAGGGATCTGCACCAGCACCATCACTGAGAGGGTCACAGACCTTTCCAGGGTCTGCCAATCCCACCCATGGCTGGGCACATGCCCAGATTCCATGGCAATTGCTGAGGCCCTGGCTCCTCAGCAGCCCTGAAGCCACCCCAGCCCTGTGGAGGCATCTGCAAACATGCCACAGGCTGCACCAGTAGCAGTGACTGTCCTGTCCCCAGGGCCATGCAGCAGCTCTGCTGCTGGGACATGTCACCAGGATGTCAGCACTGGAGCCGTTGGGGCTTTCCCTGCCTCCTGCCTTCCGGGAGCACCTGTCCCTGGGAGAGGCAGGAGGGCCCAGCAGGCTGGGCCAGGCAGGCTGGCAGCACGTGCCTGCGCGTGTGCACGGGCAAGCCAGAGCCAGCCAGCTGTGGACACGTGTGTGTGTGTCTGCAGGCCACGCTCCACGCACCTGCCACCCACCCTGGGAGCACCTGTGCCTGCCTCTCTGCAGCCCAGGCTGCACGGGGACCCTCTCCCATTGCTGTGTCCCCAGGCGTGGATGATCCATCCTGGGAGCACATGGAGCCAGGATAAGAGGAGCAGTGGGGAGTGCTGGGTCCCTGTGCCAGGGTGTTTCCACTACGTGCAGGGCTGTCCCTGTCCATGAGTGGGCAGCAGGGACAGTGCCCAGCTTGTGTCAGTGCCAGGGAGTGTTGGTCCTCACAGGCCAGGAGGCTCCATTTGGGAGCAGTCAGGAGGGCCCTGGCTGCCCCTCAGCTCCCCCAGCACCTCTGGTCTGGGCAGGAGCATCATGCCAGTGGCACAGCCTCTGCCCATCCCCACTGGGTGCCTGCCCTGGGAGGTACTGCATTCCTGGGTGCTCCCTGGGTGGAGATCTGCCTGGTGGCTCTGCCCTGCGTGGCTGCACCCATTGCTCACCCAGTGTGTCCCCAGCAGCATCAGCTGGACACGGCAGCAGGGCAGGGGTCACTGCTGTGGGCTCACTGGCACTGCTCCCCCATAGGTATTCTGTTGCTTGCAACCCCAACATCTACCTGGAAGCAGCTTCCCCTTGTCCCCTGCTGTGTCCTGAACCCCAGCACCTCTGGAACGGGCTCCGTGTCCACCGAGGTGTCTGCCCAGCATTGCCACAGCAGCCCCAGCAATGCAGGAGCAGCACGGGCTGCTCTGGAGGGTGGTGTCAGCAGTTGTGCTGATCACTGGGTGGCTGAGATACTGCAGAGAGATAGCCAGGAAAAATGCAGCTCCGGTGGGTTTTGGTGCCGTAGCCCTGCCCTCCCGCGGGGTGAGGAGCTGAGCGTTTCCGTGTCACCAGGACACCTCAGGCTTGTGGAATACATGCCGAGCGGCAGCCCTGGGACCACCACAGTCCCTTTCCCTCTGCCCACCCTGACCCTGTGTCCCCAGCTGTCACCAAGGTGCCCTTCCAGCTTTGCTCCTGTCCTGCTCAGACTGTGCCGCATTGCTGTGTCCTGTGCCCGGGATGCTGCCAGCGTCTGCGTCCTGGAGCTTCAGAGGAGAGTCAGGGAAAGCTGTGGCTGGGCACGGACAAGTCATGGCACCTCCCTCCAAACCCCACCCCGGGTCTGACTTTCCTGGCCTCTCCCCATGCAGCTTTCCTCGCCCTCCACTTCCCCCTTGGGATGGTAATTATGGCAGTAATTAGGAAGGCAATTATTCCTGCTGGATGGAAACAGCTTAATCTGTTTCCCCCTCCTTTTGGCAGGTTTCACCCCACGCTCGCCCACGGGCGCTGGCAGGATGCCGGGGACCTGCCTGTAGCCAGAACAGCACCAGGAGCCCTGCTGAGCCGTGGGTCCTGGCCCCCAGCTGCGAGCTGACTCCCATCCCCAGGAGATGTCCCTCCCAGCTCACGATGCAGCTGCTGGAGCCTGACCCACTGCCTGGGGCTGCAGGGTACCGAGGGGACGAGGCATGGCTGTGCTCAGGCAGCCCCCAGGAGGGGAGAGGGTGAATGGGATGGCCCTGCTCCGGGAGAGGGTGATGAGGTGGGTGGCAAAGGGCTGATGGTGTCTGCAGGGTGGGAACGCGCATCTTGCCCACGAGGGTCTCTGTCAGCTGCAAGGGAGTGTGGGAGAGAGGGGAGAAGGGGCAGGTTCCCCGCGGTGCTCTCCCACAACCTTTCCCTGAGGACTTGCACGGCAGAGAGAGCAGTGCCACGGCGTGCAGTGCTCCAGACCCTTCCCTGGCTGATGGCTGTGCCAGAGCCAGAGGCTTGCCCTGCCCTGGCATGGCATTGGCACGCTCACCAGCAGTGGAGAGACCAGCCCTGACCTCCCCTGCCTGTCCCCACTACCAGCTCGTCCCCAGGGTGCCCTCAGCCCAGCCCAGGCACAGCACTGCCACCCAGCCAGGCTCCCCAGGGGCCGTGCCGGGACAGCTGGCCCGTCCTACCGGTCCCCCCGGCTCCAAGGCTGTGGCCGGGATGCTGCTGGGGAGGCTCAGCCTTGTCTGGGTGCGGCTCCTTACCTGCATGGCAGGAATTATTGGGGCTCTGCTCCCTCCGCCCCACCTGCACACTTAAATCCCATCCCGCCCCGCCCGGGGCCCAGACCCGGCTGCCCAGGGCACCATGGAGCTGCCGCCCGGCCGCCTCCTCCTCCTCCTCCTCCTCCTCGCAGCCCTGCTGCCCCTCGCCGCTCGTCCCGGCCCAGCCCCGCACGGGGCCGGAGGAGAGGAGCCAGTGATGGGTGAGTGTGCTAGGGACACGTCCCGGGGACAGGGATGCTCCAGGGGCCCTTGCTGGCGCTGGTCTGCGTGATGCCGGCCTCCCGTGGGGACACGGGGCTGTGGGTGGGCGGGTTCTGCCCCTGGGCTGCTGGGGTCTGCTTGGGCTCCTGCTCTGCAGCTCTCCCCAGCATCCTGGACACTGTGTCCTGCAGTGAAGCTCGGGTACTGCTACCACATCCCCGAGGTGGAGGACGCACTGGATGAGGGCTGTGGTGCCTGCCGCAGGGATGCCTCCTGCCACCACTGCACCACGGACATTGAGTGCCCCGGTGCCACCAAGTGCTGCCCCAGCAAGTGTGGCTACACGTGCCAGGAGCCAGTGATGGGTGAGGACTTGGTGCTGTGCTGGTGGGGCCCTGAGCACAGGGGTTGGTGACAGGAGGGATGAGCCAAGCAAACTGAGGCTGGTGGGAAATGCAATGATGGTGAACTCTTGGGGTTCCCTGGGGTGTCCCTGAACTTTTGGGGTTCTCTGGGATGCCCTTGAGCTCTTTCCAGGTCCTGCAGACCCTGGTGGGCACCATGCTGTGTGGTTGGGGAGCACTGGGGCTGCTGTGTGTGGGGCAGGTGGGCACAGAGCTGGCTGCTGGTAGGAAGGGTTGAGAGATGAGAGAAGGTTGGAGCTGGGCAGGCTGCTCTGGGGGTCCCAGGAGCACTGAGCTCAGCAGTGTGCTGCTGCAGTTCCTGAGCTCAGCCTGTTCCTCTTGGACCCCTCAGACTTCTGCTACCTGCCCTCTGTCTGTGGGAACTGCAAGGCCCTTTTCCGCCGCTTCTTCTTCAATGCCTCCAGCCAGCAGTGTGAGGAGTTCATCTATGGAGGCTGCGGCGGCAACCGCAACAACTTCGAGACCAAGGGCGAGTGCTTCCAGGC
Source organism: Bucco capensis (assembly GCA_013396975.1). Classification (NCBI taxonomy): domain Eukaryota; kingdom Metazoa; phylum Chordata; class Aves; order Piciformes; family Bucconidae; genus Bucco; species Bucco capensis. Next base: position 134,579 of record VWZO01009554.1, on the reverse strand, counting down.
CTGCTCCCACATCGGTGACTAACTGTGTGCTATGTGTCCTGTCCCATGTGCCGTGTGCCCTGTGCCGTGTACTGTGTGCTGTGTGCCATGTGCCATGTGCTGTGCGCTGTGTCCCATGTACTGTGTGCTGTGTCCTGTGTGCTGCGTGTCATGTCCCATGTGCTGTGTGCCATACGTTATTTGCCATGTCCCCCGTGCCTTGTGCCATGTCAGGTAGCTGCTGCTCTCCGCAGCCATGCCTGGCCCTCTCCTGACATGCTGTCTCTCAGTTGCAGGTGCCCGATAGCTCTGGCCTGGGGAAGGCAGTGACCTCTGCCCAGCCATGCCCCGGGGAGCTGCTGTCCCCAGCCATGTCCCTGCAGGGAGCCCTTCCCCGTGGAGCTGGTGACAAGTGCTACTGCCTGGAGCAGCTGTGCCGAGGGCTGTGGCTCACCCAGGGACGCTCGCTGGCCCGAGGGCAGGGACGTGTGGCCATCGTGGCACAGCTGTCCCCTCCTGCCATGGTGCCCGCTGGAGGAGCCCAGCCATGCCCTGGGGCTGTGACACTTCAATACAAGGACAAGTCCTTGGCTGAGCATGTCTGGGTCTTGTCCTTCCTGCCTGCATGGGCAGGAGCTCATCTCTCTGGGCCTCCCTCCCTTGCAGGCACAGGGTGACAGGTGCCTCCAGCAGCACCCCATGGCAGCCCCAGGGCTCATCCCGGCCACTGCACTGCAGCTCCTGCTGCTGCTGGATGGGCTCCCAGCCCCAGCTCTGCGCTCAGGCTGCCGACGTGACCGAGCTGGGAGCTAAAGCAAGGAACGGAGGAGGAAGAGCCTCTGCCTCAAAGGATGCCTGAGGTGGTGCCCATCCCACAGCCTGCCCCAGACCCAGCTCTGTGCCTGCACCACTTCACTGGCCCCGTGGCACTGACCCTGGTGTGGGCTGAGCCCCAGCGCTGGTGGGACCATCCCTTCCCCAGCAGGCCCTTGCCAAGGCTGGGGCTGCTCTGGGAGCACAAGGGTCTGTCCCAGGGCCTGGTGGGGCCAGGCTGGTGCTGTCAAGACTTGGAGGCAGCTGGAGGTGGCCAGGCACATGATGTATTGCTGGAGGTGGTGGGGAGGGGACAGGCCAGCTGGGGCCCGTGACCACCCTCTGTCCCCTTAAAGAAGGTGTCTTCCTGCTGCAGAAGAGCTGGTCTCCTGTCACACAGCATCTGGAAAGGAGGAGGACATGCTTTTAGAGAGCTCTGGTGCAAAGGACTGGTGGCCACAGTCACAGCTGAGCCAGCTCTGGTGAGAGCTTTGTCTTGCCTGGCAACCTGAAAGGCCCAAATGAGTATCTGTGCTGGCAGCAGAGCCATGGGCCAGCAGCAGGAACAGGCCCTGCTGTGGTGCTGACACTGTGCCCTTCACACAGCTCTGGCTGGCACCCTACGTGTCCCAGTGCCAGCCCCAGCTCAAGGGCCCTGGACCCCTTACCACCAAGCACCCGTGTGCAGACGTGGCCGCAGCCGTTGCTGCAGCACTTGTGGCCCCAGGGACATTCCTCATCAAGGCTGCACATCTCCAGGCACTTCCCACGGCCCCTTGGCACTGGGCATGCTCCCTCTCTGCCTGCAAGACACAGCACCTTGCCATGGGGCCCCCAGACAGAGGCTCCCCACAGCTCCCAGGGCAACGCTGGGTCCTGGCTGGCCAAGGCACAGCTCACCTCCGGGGCTGTCCATGCAGACACGTCCACAGCTGGTGTGGGTGCACCTCTGTCCCCATGGGCACTGCGAGTCAGCCTCACACTGCTCCCTGCACTGCTGGGCATCGTGCCGGGGCACAACCCCACTGTCACGCTCTGTGGGCAGGAGAGGGCCACTCTGAGCTGAGGCTGTGAGACTCATCACTTGCATGCACAGAACGGGAGGGGCAGGTTATGTCCCTGGAGCAGGGAGGGTGCAGGACCCTGCGGGCACAGCTGCCTTGGCAGCACAGCCATGGAACGAGGTTCTTACTGGGGAGGGAGGGCAGGATGCCCCAGCAGGGTCTGTGCTGAGGGGACTCTGTCTTTGTCCCCACTGGGCTCAGCTGGCTGGTGGGAGCTGTGGCCTGGTGCAAGGGGCTGACCTGGCAGAGAGGCTGGCGTGCAGACGTGGCCACAGCCATTGCTGCAGCACTTGTGGCCCCAAGGACACTCCTCGTCGAAGCTGCACAGGTCCAGGCACGTCCCCCCCTCCCTGGGGAGCGGGCACACTCCCACCCTGCCTGCAAGGCAAGTACTCAGCTGGGAGGCAGCCGGCTGCAGGCACCCTGCCGTGGGACACCCCAGGGCAGCCCCACATGGCTCCTGGGTGGCCTGGCTCGCTCTCACCTCCAGGGATGTCCATACAGATGCGGCCGCAGCCGCTGCTGGTGCATCTCTGTCCGCGGGGACACTGCGAGTCAGCCTTGCACTCCTCCATGCACTGTGTCCTGTCCTGGCTCTCTGCAGGGGCACAGTGACCTGCTGTCACCTGGCCACCCTCGGGGGGCTGGCAGCCACCTCCCCCTGGACAGGCTGCTCCGGTACCTCTGGGCACGGCCACGCACTGCCAGCTGCAGCCAGTGTCGCAGCACTTCTCCTCTCGCCTGCAGACACTGTCATCCAGGCACTGGTTCCTGCGCCTGCGCCGCGGGTCCCAGCACGGCTCAGCCCGGGGACACTGCCCGGGGTGCTCTGTGGGAGGAGGGGACCCAGGCCAGGGTGTGCGGTCCCAGCCTGCTCCTGTGCCTCTGCCCTGTACTGGTGTCCGGGCTGCCCACGCTCACCTCGGGCAGGGCGGGAGCAGCGCAGGGCACAGCCGGAGAAGCAACACTTCTCCTGCCGGGGACAGTCCCTGTCATGGGTGCAGGAGTCCTCTTCCTCTTCCTCCGCGCACGGCTCCCGTGGCTGCTGCGGCCTCACCTTCGGGCACTCACCGGGTTTGTCTGAGGGGTGGGAAGGGGCAGCATGGGCAGGGCCAGGGCTGGCACCCCCGCACCCACCCCGATGGCTGCACCCTGGGGGTCTGAGCGCCTGCCCTGCAGCAGCAGCTCCCCAAGAGGTTTGCCAGCGTGCCTGGGGCTGTGTGCCATCACTGTCCTGGTGACTGTCTCCTCACCTCGTTCAGGGGCCAAGCACACGTAGCCACATCTGCTGCTGCAGCACTTCTCAGTCCCTGGGCACTGCCAGTCCCCAGTGCAGGGGGTGCCGCATGGGTCTGCAGCATCAGGCACCTCCTCAGCCAAGGGGCAGATGCCTGGTTTCTCTGGGGACAGGAGGCAGCAGGGCTGTGGGTGCAGGGGACAGTGGTGGCCCTGCCCAAGCCAGACCATCACCCCTGGAGATGGCAGGGGGACCCTTGCCCACTGCTTCCCTGCCCTGCCCTGCCTGGCATGGGGCTGAGCGACTCGTACCTCGGGACGGGGGCAGGCAGATGTAGTCACAGCCACTCAGGCAGCACTTCTCCTTGCCAGGGCACTCAGCATCATGCCAACACCAGGCTCTGCAGTCATAACTGGGGAACAGCCCGGCACGGGCTGGGCAGAAGCCAGCCTTCCCTGCAGGGCACGGTGCAGAGTGGCTGTGGTTCCCCCTACAAAGCTGCAAGGACCCCACCACAGCCTGGCTGACCCGATGTGGCACACTGTCCCCTCAGCATTGTTGCTTCCTCGCCACTGCATCCCCCTTGGCATCATGATCCCACTGCATCCCCCTTGGCATCATGATCCCAGTGCATTCCCCCTCGGCATCATGATCCCACTGCATCCCCCTTGGCATCATGATCCCCCTGACACTGTGGCCTCGGGTGCACCAGGCACCTCAGCTCAGCTCTGGACCATGGCAACACTGCAGCATCTCCTCACATGGGAACCATGGGGCTGGCAGCAGACCCCTCTGCCAAGAGAAGCCACCCTTGCCCCCATGGCTCTGCAGACCCAGCCACCTGCCATGTCCCACCTTGTTTCTTGGTGCTGCAGAGCCCGGTGCACCACCCACTGCAGCACATCTCCCCAACACTGCAGTCATCATCCCTCTGGCACCTTGTCCCCTCCTGCCAGGCTGGCACAGCCGTGGGGGACCCTGTGAGGCAGATGTCTTGCAGCTGCAGGCGGAGCTAGGGATGTCAGCAGGGACTGGGACATATCTGTCCCCTTCTTCTGTCACCCCTCCCCTGGGAGAGCAGCTGAGGAGGCAGCGTGGCACTGCCCAGCTCCTGCCCCAGCCATGCAGTGGGGCAGGGGCAGTGCCTGCTCTGCACGTGCCAAAGGATCGCAAGCACAGGGCAGGGCAGCATGGCCTTGGGGACCTTGAGGTGGCTGGGGGGCAGGTCCCCACAGCCCTGCCCTTCCACTTGGCCAGAGTCCTCATGCCCTCTGCTCCTGGCACCGCTCGGAGGCACAGCCATGGGGACCAGAGCTGGCACAGCTGTCACCACCTCACCTGGGCCTTGCTCTGTGTGGCAGTCATGGCTGCACTGCTGGTGACAGCACACCTGGTGTGGGCCACAGTCCTGGTCCTGGTGGCACCTTTGCTGGTGCTGTGGCTGCGGGGTGGTTGGGGCAGGGCTGGTGTCCTCTGTGCCATGTTGCTGGGCTGGGCCAGCAGTGCCTGCAGGGAGGAGGTGAGAGCAGGATGGCAGCCCGGGATGGTGGGATGGGGAGGTGGGAGATGCGCACTAGCATGGAGGGAGCCTGGGGTGAGCCAGGGCTGTCCTGCTGCTGCATTGCCAGCTGTCCCCACGGAGGCCTTACCCTGCACTGGCTCCAGGCAGGCAGAGCCGCAGCGCAGCTGGCAGCACTTCTGCATGCCCAGGCAGTCCTTGTCCTCCAGGCAGTGGAAGGAGCAGGGGAGGAAAAGACCCTCGGGAGCTGCCACTGGGCAGGAGCCAGGTTTCTCTGCAATGCCAAGTGGCATGGAGCTGAGAGATGAGGTTGCACTGATGGCACCCCAGAGCACTGCCCACAGACCTGACATTGCCAGCCCCCTCTGCCAGCCCCTGCCAGCCCCTTGTGCCTGCTCCTGCCAGAGCTCACCACGTGTCCCATCCCAAACCCTTCCATGTGCCCCGTGCCAGCCTTGGGACTCGTGGGCAGGAAGTGCCAGCTGTGCATGGAAAGCTGCTCCATGGCAATGAGAATGGCTCCAGGATAGGGACAGGGCTGTGGCAGAAGGGTGCCAGCTGCCCCGGGACAGAGGTGCTGCTGGTGGCCAGGTGACAGTGCTGTACCTTGTGCTGGGGCTGTGCAGCGCAGCTGGCACTCCCGGGGGCAGCACTTGTGCCAGCCTGGGCAGCTCGAGTCCTTGGCACAGAGAGGAGGCTCCAGGTGCAGGCAGCGTGTGAAGTCCCGAGGGCACCTCCCTGGCTTCTCTGCCTGCCCTGTGGTGGGCAGCAGCATCAGGGCAGTGCCAGGCAGAGCTCCTCACCCTCCACTCCCCAGGGAGCAGGTGAGGGTCCCCTCTGTGGGGAGCAGGGCACTGGAACAGGGACACAGCCTGGGGGGGCACGGTCCTGGCAGGAGTTCAACCTCTCAGGGCCCAGCCCAGGATCCCACTTGCCACTGACCCTCCCTTGCTGGCATGGCAGTGCCTGACTGAGAGCAGCACCCAGGGCTGCCAGGGAGAAGGCAGCACTGATGCAGCACTGGCTGCAGGTCAGGATCCAGGATGCTCTCCCATGCATCCTCAGTGGAAGCAGCACGCTCCTTGCTGCTGCTGCCTCCTCATCTTCTCCTCCTGGCACTCTGCTCACCTTGGCCACTCTGGGAAAAGAGGGACAGCCCTGCCTTTGGCCTGGGTGTGGGTGAGCTCCAGCTGGCACCTGTGCCCAGCTCTGCCTGCCAGCCTGGGGATGCTGCAGGAGCAGCAGTTTCTGCAAACACCCCTTGCAGGCTCCTGGCAGGACCACGCTGTTTGGGATGCAAACAGAGACACTGCCAGGAGCTTTGACTCCAAACAGCAGCTGTTTGGTTAGAACAAAGAAGGAGCTCAGCTGTTGTGTCAGGGTGGGCAGAGCCTTGCCCCAGCTGGGCACCACCAGCACGGCGAGGGGCTCTGGCACTGGGGTCTGTGCCCAGGAAGCAGCACCCACAGCCTGGGCCCCTCTGCCAGGGTTTGGGTGTGTTCCCATGGCCAGGGACCACAGGCAAGGATGGGGAAGGGGTGGGAGGTGTGAGGAGCAGACCCTGACACCACAAGGCTGCAGATGGCAGAGCCCAGGCAGCCCCAGCCCCTGGCAGCACCCTCCTGGCTCCTCTCTTGCCATGCAGCCCCAGGGTACAGAGGGGGGGCAGGGGATGCACATGTCTGTGCAGCCAGGGGTGGGATTGAGCTCCCCAAGGCAGTGAGGCTGTGAAGCAGCCAGCCAGGACACAATCCCCCTGGCATGTGCCAGTCAGTGCCAGCATGTGCCAGGCAGGGACAGAGAGGGCATGGCAGACAACTGGGGGTTCCAGGATGCAATGCCCTGGCCCCAGGGTGCCTGTGCCTGGCATCTATTGGGCTTCCTCAGCAGTACTCACCACCTTTCTCCTCTGCTGCAGTGCCCAGCTCTGCGCTGAGGATCAGGAGCCCCAGGAGGAGGAGAAGCTCTGTCCTCATGGTGCTGCCAGAGGTGTGCTGTGTGCGCGGCGTGGACCGGGGCTGGGCTGAGCCTTCTGGCCAAGGTTCCTGGGGTGCTGGGGCAGCTGAAGCTGGGCTGCTGGCCGTGGGAGGCTGGCTGTGCCACGGGCAGGGGGGCAGGAGGGCCAGGAGGAGTGGCAGTTCCCAGAACCCCTGGTGCCCTGCCAGCCATCCTGCTTATCTCCGGCCGAGCCACGCTTTCGGGTCAGGATGACCCGGGGGGCTGGGGAGGGCAGCTGGGGTCGAGTGGCTGCTGTGCCCCACGCTGCACAGCCCCAGCCCTGCCCTCCTCAGCTGCCCCCCCCAGCCTGGCTTTCCCCCCAGCCCTGCTGGCCCCTCTGCCCACGGCTGCAGCAGGAGCAGCAGCTGGGCTCTGGCAGCACGGTGCTGCCCCACGGCTCAGCTCGGCTCGGCTAGCCTCTGCACACAGCACTGGTCAGCACCTGGCACCACGAGGAGGGACAGGTGTCCTGGGCCAGCTCCGTGTCCAAGTGTGGTGACACAATGACAGAACTGGGCTGGGACCAGGGACCGAGTGGATCCTGCCTTGGTCCTTGGTATGTGGCTGCTGCTCCCTGTCCCTTTCCCTGTCCTGGTGCTTCTTCTACCCCATCCTGTGACTGCTTTTCCAACCAGATTTTCACACTTTGGGATGCAAATGAGCCCTTCCTTGGTGCAAGGAATCTGAGGGAACTGGTTCCTGCACTCCAGGATCGCTGAAGGGACATTGCTGTGGTCCCTGGACCCGGCAGGACAGTCACCGTGGGACGAGGGTGGCTGGAGGCACCTGCATGGAAACGGGAACTGCTCCCCGCCCCAGGGCAATGCTGCCTGCAGGGACAGCTGACAGGCCCCTGCCTGCACCCCCTGCCTGCTCCTCCTGGATACCCACAGCAGAGCACAGGGACAGTGACCCAGAGCAGGAGGTGGCCACAGGCCAGTTTATTCTCTTCCATGCTGTGAAGCTGATGGGGATGCAGGGGTTTGCCTCTGTGCCCACGCTGCCAGGAGCCTTGGCCTGGCCTGGGATGATGCTGGCACGATGGCCTGGCTGGGAGGGGCTGGGGGTGCCAGGACCCATCAGAACAATGCCAGTGCCATCCTGCCAGCAGTGCAGAGGGTCTGGCACAGGGACAGGCACGGGGCTGCTGGCAGCAGCACCTCCTTGCTCCCCCACAGAGGTCTGATGGCAGCAGGGTGAGGAATGGCCCCAAGGCAGCAGCTCCTGGTGCAGCCCTTCCCAGCCAGGACTAGGCTGTGCCTGAGGAAGATGGATGAGGCAGTCAGTGCAGGAAGGGTGCTCCTTCCCTGAGGGCTGGGGGTCCCTGGGGTGCCCCACTCTGGGCTCCCTCTGTCCCCTAGACCTGTGCAGTGACCTGGGCTGTTGGAGTGGGGAGGTGGCAGGCGTGGGGGGGTCCTAGCCCGCAGTGGGGGGACGCAGGCCCGGCCGCACTCCCGCAGGCAGCACTTCTGGCCAGGGGGACAATCCCTGTCCTGCAGGCACAGGAGGAGGCAGGTGGCTGTCTGGTCACCATCAGCTGTGAGGGGACAGAGCCCAGGGCGCACTGGCATATGCAGAGAGAGAGAGAGGGGTGAGGGGGGCCTCTGCTAACCCCTCTGGGCTTGGGGAGCAGCAGGGGAGCCCCTCAACCAGCTCCTGCCCTTGGGGACAGCAGGTGGGTCCTGCACTCCCATCCCCCTGCCAGGAGGGTCACAGTGAGGGGCAGCTGCTGGGGAGGGCAAGTGCAGCCAAGGGGGTGCCAGCCCTGGCCAGGAGCTGCTGAGCCCATGGGGTGCTGGTGGCTTTACCCTGGGTGGGTGGTTTGCAGACGTGGCCACAGCCAGTGGAGCAGCACTTGGCAGCCTGGGGGCAGTCGCTGTCGGTGTCACACAGCTCCAGGCAGGGTCCCAGGGAGCCCCGCAGCACCACGGGGCACACACCAGGCTTCACCAGGGCACGAAGACTCAGGGCTGACAACGGGGATGGTGATGGTGCCAGCATCCTCATTCTCCAGCCCCATTCCTGGCACAGCCTCAGCCTCCATCCTGTCCCTGTCCTGCCCCCGTCCTGCCCCCCATGCTCCCTCCCAGAGCCCCATGCTGCCACCAGCCTCACACACACGCCCAGTGAGACCAGTTTCAGCTCCATAGGGGATGCCAGCTGGCAGATGGAGCAGTGAGGGGCAACGGAGCAGCTGCAGTCCCTGCCAGCACCCAGCCCAAGCAGGGTGCAGGGGGGGTGCAGGATGGGATGCAGCCCTGTGCCCACTCATCAAAGAGGAGCTGGGCGTGAGGATCTCTTCACACAGCTCCTCAGGGTCTGATGCTGCCCAGGGCTATGTCCAGGGGGTGTGTGTGGCACCGGTAGCCACAGCCAGTGGCACACACACACTCCCTGGGGCCTGCCACCCACTGCACACTTGGCCAGGCCCAGCAGCTGGGGCTTGTCCTGCAGCACAGCCAGGCATGAGCCAGGCTTGCTGGGGAAGGAGCTCGCAGGTGCCCAGCCCTAGGAGGAGGTGCTGGGGCTGTACCTGTGTCCGGGGGGATGCACGCCAGCCCACAGCCAGAGAAGCAGCACTTGTGGGCCCCGGGGCAGTCGCGGTCATCGGTGCAGCGGTTGGGGCAGGCAGCAGAGCTCCTCTGGGCACGCTTCCTCGGGCAGAGCCCGGCTTTGGCTGCAGCGGGGGGAGGCTCTGGGCTCAGCGAGCAGCTGGCCTGGCCCCACAGCTCCAGTGGCTGCCCCACAGAGGGATGGGAGGCTGCAGACCAGCAGGGCTCCCCTGTGGCACTGCTAGCCTGGCCAGGGGACACGCAGGTCACCTCACCTTGCTCTGCAGGCATGCAGTGGGCACAGCAGCCACGGGTGCAGCACTTCTCCCCGGGGCTGCAGGCAGTGTCGTTGTGGCAGCTGGTCGGGCAGCTTGCCCCGGTGGCAGTGCCCACATGGGGACAGTAGCCAGGGCTCTCTGCAGAGGGAGATGGTCTCTGCAGCCACGTGCCCAGAGAGCAGTGACACCAGGGCACTGACACAAGCCCCAGCCCCAGTCCACATCCCACCCACCACCCTCCTCCCACGCTGATGGTACCTGTGGTGGGGAGAAGGCAGGTCCTGGCCTGCCTGCTCTGGCAGCATTTCTCAGCACCAGGACAGCTGAGGTCAGAGAGGCAGAACAGCCTGGGGGGATGCAGGGCTCTGCTCCCCACCTCCGGGCACTCGCCTGCTTTGCCAGGGATGGGCAGGGCAGTGAGGGGCCAGCGTGCCCGTGGGGCCCGGCGTGGTGCTGGGGTGATGGTGCTGGCAGCAGCCTGCTCCCTGGCACGGTGCTGCTGGGCCAGGCTGGATGGCAGCAACACCAACAGTGCCAGCAGTGGCAGGAGCAGGGTGTGCTTGCCCAGCATCATGCTGCTGTCGGTGAGCTGTGCTGCTGGGCCCACTCGCTGGGATTTAAACCCTGGTGGGGCGGGGACAGGCTGAACTGAGCTGCCCTCCCCATGGCAGCACCATGCTGGGACTGTGGGAACACTGGGCATGAACAATCCAGCCTGGGGGAGAGTCCAGGGCAGCGCTGGGCTCAGGGCCTGCAGCTGACACATCCTCCCCAGCAAGCCCTTTCCAGGTCACCGGTGACCCGCAAGTGCTCCCAGTGCCTGTGCTCCCCAACGGCGAGCAGGGATGGGACACAGGAGCAGTGGCCTGTCCCCAGCCCTCAGAGTCCACCCAGTCCTGCCTGGGGAGCATTGCTGTTTTCCTCCAGGCACACATGGAGCTGCAGTGCTGAGCTGAGGTGCACCAGCCTGCACCTGCATCACAGGGAGAGGGAACCAGCACGAGGCACCAGGCTGTGCTAGGCAGGGTGCAGGGCTCACTGCACCAGGGTCAGCTCTGCTCTGTCCCCTGCCAAGGGCAGGCACCATGGAGGTACCAACCCCTCAAAGGCAGGTGGCACTGGTTGCTGACACTCACTGTGTGGAGCCCTTCCAGGCAACCCTGGCACCAGCACCAGCTGTGGTGGGCAGGATGTGGCCAGGAGCAGGCGATGCAACTGCCCAGCTGTGAGCCTGGTGGGATGGAGAGATGGGACAGAGAGATCCTGGTGGGATGGAGAGACAGCCACAGGTGTGTCAGGGAGTAGCTGCTTTATTGGTGAGAGTGCAGGGGGCTGTGGTGTGCCCCAAGCAGAGGACCCTGGGGAGAAAGATGAGGCTGAAGGCTCCGGGCTGGGGCAAACGGTGCAGAGTTGGGTCCTGGGCATGCAGGATTGGTGTTGGGCAGCAGGTTCCCTGTGGCTGGGCTGGCAGGAGGCATCTGCATCTGAAAGGGAGCCAAGGGCAGTGAGCGGGATGGACAGTGGGTGCCAGGATGCAGGCGTCACGAGAGGCCCAGGGAGGGTGGGAGCCTGACTGACCTCAGTGGACAGGAGTCACACAGGAGACCTTGCCGCAGCCATTCCTGCAGCACTTCTGGTTCCCGGAGCAGTTGGAGTCAGACTTGCAGGTGTCCTTGCAGACAGCCAGCATGGGGATCCCCGGGCTGACGGGTGGGCAGGTGCCAGGCTTCTCTGCAAAGCCAAAGGGACATGGCCTGAGACCTGGTGAACTGGCATGAGGCACAGGGCCAACCCTGCAGCTCCTGGGGCCATGGGCAAGGCCCTGGCCCCTAACTGCCACCGAGGAGGGACCCCCGTGCTGGCCAGCAGCTCCCCCACCCCATGGCTCTGCTCACTGTTGCTCCTGCCAGCCTAACCCGATGGGGACATGCCAGGGAGGCCATGTGGCATGATGGTCCCCCAGGGTGGCTGGCACAGGATGCGTAACTGTGGCACACAGCTGTGCTGACAGCCTCAGTCCTGCTTTCCCCCACAGCTGCCATGGACAGCCCTGGCTCAGCGTGGGTCTCAGCAGGAGGGCACATGCTCTCTAGACAGCCTGTGTCCCAGCTGCACAGGGCCCCTGCCATGCCGTCCTCCTGATGCCTGCGACTGGCATCAGGCTCCCAGCTCTGCACCGTGCTGTCCTCCACTGTGGCAGAGCTGGGCCACTTCTGTCCTTGCAGGTGGCCTTGGAGGCACTGGAGCCTTCAGTTCACATCCAGGTGTTTGCAGCTGAAGATCCCAACTCCTGCACCTGGCTGCCAGGGCTGCTTTCCAGCAGGAGCAGCACGGTGAGTGTATCCAGCCAGGTGGCTGTAGGGCTGTGTCCAGTGCAGGCTGGGGATGATGCTAATGGGAGACTCTTCATAGGCATGGGGTCAGGAGGCAGGAGAGTGCGTGTGGGGCATTGAGGGCTGCTGGGGCGAGCAGTGCAGACTCTGCACCAGCCCCTGTGCCCTTCAGAGGCTCAGCTCAAGGTGTGTGTCACCAGGAGGAGGAAGAGGTGAGCATGGCCCTGCAGGAGCACACCGCGACACTGCTGGCTCCCTGCGCTGCCCCCGATGACCACGCTGCGGCTCGATGGGCGACAGGCACCCAGGCCCACGGCTGCTCCTGCACCCTGGAGCACCGGTGCCGTGGCTGGGACGGGCTTGTCGGCAGCGGGGCCGGGAGCAGGAGGGAGCATTACCGTCGGGCTTCTGGCAGGCCTTGCCGCAGGCCGCCGGGCAGCACTTGAGGGTGCTCTCGCAGTCGCCATCGGACTGGCACCCCACCGTGCAGTTCACCGCCTCCGCCGCCGGCTCCGGGCACACGCCGGCTTTCGCTGCAAGGCAAAGGTGGAGGGCGTGCGTGGGCACCGGGGCTGCTGGCCCCGCCGCGGGGAGCAGGGCTGCCGGCGCGGGGCGGGAGATGCTGCCGCCGGCCCCAGGGATGCTGCTCGGCCCGACCGCGCCGGGCACCGACGGCTGCCTCTTGGCTCCGTCCCCGAGCCCAGCAGGCCCCGCGGCTGGGAGTGATGCTGGCTGCTCGCCCGGGGCGTGCTGTGCCGCGCCGAGCCGCGCCGAGTGCGCTCATACTCACTGGTGACATTCTGGGTGGATGCCGGAGGCAGCTCTGCCCAGAGAGCCAGGAGCCCTGCCAGGACGAGCACGCTGCGGGCCTTGGGCATGGTGCGGGAGCCGGTGCTGCGCCTGCGGGGCCGCCCCGCCGCCCTTTAAGCTCCTCTCCAGGTGGGGCTGGCGGGCTCAGCCTTCCGGGTGGTTCCCAAGGGCCGGGCAGGGCCAGGCTCCCCCTTCGCGCTTGCACAACCCAGTATCAGGTATCTGCCGCTGCTGGCTGTCGACCAGGGAGGGGGAGCCTCGAGGAGACCGGCCGGCCACGCCGAAAACTGGCCCGGCAGGAACAGCAGCCAGCAGCCACCGGCCCCGGCCCCGTGTGCCGCGTGCCAGACCCTGGCCAGCCCGGGTCAGCCAGGCAGCTGGGCTGCGCTGGGCTCGTGCGCGGCTTGGCCAGCCGAGGCCGTGGGGATGCAGCTGGAATTGCCAGCTCGGGTGTGCCAGGGATGGGGCACGATCCACCTGGGTCACTGTCCTGGTCCTGAGCTCGAGCAGAGCCTCTGGCCTGGGCCACAGATGCCCAGAGGCCAGGACAAGCTGGTGGAATGATCAGGAGCTGTGACTTGGATGGAGTCACTGCTCACCCTGGCTCCTGCTCCAGCCACTTGTTCTCCTCCAGCTTTCACTCAACTGAAGGGCTCTCCAGGCTGCCTGCACCCCTAGGCGGGTGCTGGCCTGCACTGCCCCAGCATCCAGAGCAGCTCCATCTGCCTGGCTGCAGCCTCATCCTGCGTCCCCTGCCATCCTCGCAGGCTCCAGCAGCTCAGGGATGTGGCCCGGACCATCCGGCAGCGCCGGTCGGGCGAGTGGCTGGCAGGGAGCGAGCTGCCGGCACGCTCTGGCTGCGTGCCCGGGGCACGGCTGGGGGCTGTGTGCTCCCGGAGCCCCTCGGCGTGCCAGGATACCCCTGCCGCGGCACGAGTGCTGCCCTGCGGCACACCAGGATGCTCCACGGCACCTGGCACGGCCGAGGCAGGCTTTGTTTGGACAGCCCAGGCAGTCAAGCGGCACAGCTCCCCCGGCGTGGCTGCCTCTCATCCGTGTTTGCCACTCTGCCAGTTCCCGGCTCCGCCCCGGTGGTGGCTCTACTTCCTCCAGGGCTCCTGGCCGAAGGGGAGCAGCCCAGCACCGTGCCAGGGGTCCCCCAGGACCCCTGCCCTTTTGCTCACAGCTCCCAGATTTGGCTCCATGTCTCAGATTGTTAGGCTGCCATCAGGACACGGGTACCTCTGCAGGGTCCCGGTGCTGCCTGGCTGAAGGGCACAGGCTGGAGCCCTCTTCTAGAAGGCAATGCCAAAGCATCCCAGCTCCCTGGGCCTCATCGTGGACATGGCAGCAGGCTGAGCCCCTCCTGAGGAGGGAGCAGGGTGAGACCTGCCCCGTTGCTGGTGGTGTGCCCTCATTGCTGGTAGAGGCTCTGGAGCAGCCCCAGCTCCGGGCTGGAGCATCCCACAGACATGGTGGTCCAGGGGTGTGTGGGGACTGGGACATGGTCCCTGCCCCGAGGCACAAGCCAGTGTCTGCTCTGCCAGGGTCTGTCTCCAGGTAATTTAACCCCACAGTCAGCACTGCAGCACCAAGAGAGTGGCAGTAAATCAGGAACTGTTTGCCTTTGCAGTCCGCTCCGTGCCACAGGTGTTCATGGAGGAACAGGAGCCAGCATGGATGGCACAGCCCCTGCCTTTCTGCTGTGCCACACTTTGCTGTCACACACAGGGACAAGGACAGGCCTGGGGCCAAGGGGAGAGAGGCAGGACAGTGGCAGGGAGAGTGGCAAGGCAGTCCCTGTCCCTGTGCCATGCTCAGCAGCTGGGTGCTAAGGAGCTGCCAGGACCTGCTCAGGCTCAGGCTGGCCACCTTCCCCATGCCGTGGGCTCCACGGGGGGGGGGGGGGGGGGGGGA
>VWZO01009554.1:82772-119216 GCA_013396975.1 Bucco capensis | reverse complement strand
GGGGGGGGGGGACGACGACACACACACACGGACGACAGCTCTGTGAGGAACTGGGCTAGGCTGCTGTTTCCAGCTCGGGGATGACACCAGGACACCCTAATGCTGCCATCCCCACTGGCAGGGCAGGGGCTGCCCCAGCGTCCCACTGTGACCGTGCCAGGGCTGCTAGTGGCACTTGCCTTTGAGTGTCATTGCTCTGCTCTGAGCCTGTGATTGCTCTGCCCCAGCCCGTGGGATGCCCTTGGTGCTGGTGGTGAGCAGCTGGAGCTGGGAGGCTGTCGGAGCTATGCCAGCAGCCAGGCTGCACCGGACCAGCCAGACTGGAGCAGCTGGGAGCCCAGAACCAGGCTGGTGGTAGGAGATCAGGGGGAAACTGAAGGGGAAGGTGAGAGCTGCCAGGAGCAGTGTGGGCATCGGCAGGTTTGCCCAAGGCTCTGCTGTGGCCCCGGGTGGCTGCCATGTGGCCGATCCAGCTGGAGCTGCTCCCAGCCAGCCGGAGCCGGGGAGGGACTGAGCGTGCTGGCATGTGGGCAGCAGCTCCTGCCCAGACACTCGGCATGGCTTTCCAGGAGACACAAACGCTTTGGCTCCCGTCCCCAGCGCGTGGCGTCCAGGATGCTGCTGTCCCCACCTCTGCCTCTGCAGGCACTTCCTCAAGAGAGGACGACAAGGGCTGTGGGGAGCGCGGGGCTCTGCCTGCCCTGGCTGTGAGCAGCCGTCCCTGTGCCGAGGGGAACACATCCCAGGGAGGATCCCGGCTGAGGACGCAGGATCCACAGCCCTGAGCCTGGCCCCAAAGCTCTTCCCTGCAGCATCCCCGGGTGGCAGTGCCACTGCTGCTCTGCCTGGTCACACTGCCTGTGCCCAAGCCCTTCAGGTGAGCACAGCTCCTCCATGGCAGCAGGGAAGGTGCAGAAGTCACCTTTCCCTTCCAAGGGAGGGTGGTCAATGATTAAAAGGGAACGTTACCAGGCCAGGCAAGGTGCTCTGGCAGGCTGGCCTCCTGCTGCCAGCACGGAGCAGGGACGTGGAAGACAGTGATATAGAGGGACACCCCTTCCCTGGGAGACATGGAGCCAGCTCAGAGTCCCCACACTGTGACACACAGGGAATTATCCAACCCCTTTGGGGTCCAGCTGTGACTCAGCTGGCAGCTGAAGGCTGGCACCCCATGGACAAGGGGGCTATTGCCATGCTGCAATGTCATGCTGCCACCAAGCCCTTGTTCCTGCCTGTGCTGCTTGCATGGCGCAGACCTTGCAGCTTGGTGCTGATGCCCGTGGGTTGCCCTGGAGCCGGGGAAGCACCTGGCTCTGTGCTGGTGTCATTGAACCTACCTGCTTCTCCCATGCAGGACCCCCAGCCCAAGCCAGCCCCACGGCCACGCTGTGCCCCCCAGCACTCACCCTTTGTCCCAGGAGCCGCAGTGCCTGGCTGCAGCTGGGCACACAGGGCTAGGATGACCATGAGCAAGATGCTGGCAGTGGCCTTCATGGTGCTGCTGGCGGATGCTGGCTGGGCAGTGTGGGTCAGCAGGGGTTTATATCCACATGGGGCTGGGGAGGGGCTGCCACACGCATAACCCAAGCTCTGTCTGTGTTTCACAGTTGTGCCCGAGGCAGCAACAGCACCTCAACGTGTTATTGCCTGAGAAATCATTTACCACGACCTTGTCTCAGCCCCAGCAGCCAGCCTGTGCTGGGGTGGAGATGTCAGCACCCACCCCGCGGCAAAGGGAGATGTGGCCGTGGGCTGGGGTCACCTCCACGGCCACAGGCAGCCTAGAGGAGCAGGCTGGAGCTCCCCAGCTTGGGAAAGATGAGACAGGGGAAGGTTGGTACACCCAGAGTGGCTCATGGGCTGTGGATGGGATTTCCTTGCCGCAGCTATGGGAGGTGGGGGTTCTGGGAGACCCCCAGTGAGGGGTCGAGGATGGGAAATCTCCTTTCCAAGCTGATGCCAAACACTGTCTGGGTGTGACAAGTGATGGGATGAGTTTATGGGACAGGAACCCAGCAGGGACTCAGCAGGGGGATGCTCCCTGGCATGGTGGCTGTTCTGGCAGTGTGGCATAGGGATGTTCTTGAATGGAGCAGTTGGAGTGTCTGTCTCTGCAGACCCAGTGCCTGTCTGCCTCTGGCCTGGCCTGGCCTGGCCTGGCCCTCAGCTCCTGCTGTGTCTGCCTGCAGAGCTGTGGGTGACAGCCTGCCAGGTGCCCGCGGGCGAGCAGAGCCTGGGGCGGAGCAAAGCGTGGGAAGGCAGCGACAGGCCAGGCTGGGCACACCCTCTGCCGTGCAGCCAGCACCATTCCTCTGCGGGGACAGGCAGCCGGGGCACTGGGTGCTGTCAGCAGACAGGTGCTCAGCAGGGTCAGCACCAGGGCTGCCTCTCACCTCACCGTGCACCGGCACCGGCGAGACGCTGTGCTGGATGAGGTGGGGAAGCCTCAGGTTAATGTGCAGGGAGGTCACAGAGAGCCCATCCCTGCTGAGGGTGACTGTACCAGCAGTGAGGATTGCTCCGTGCCGTGGGGATCCCACAGTGCTGCCACTGCTGAGCCCTGGGACTCCACCAAGGAGAGCTTTGCTCCCCACTGCCTGTGCCATGCAGTGTGAGGGCACAGCTGGGTGTCTGCACTGGGGCATCTCTTGCTGCTGAATTGTGGCTCTGCCCCACCACATGGTAAAGGGCACAGGGAGGTGCAGATCTGGCTGGCTGGGCATGGCAGGGGGCTGGCAGGGCTGTGGCAAGGCATGGGTGAGCAGCCTGGGGCCACGGTGGGCAGAGGGGCAGGAACTGGGTGTTGGAGGGGCTGGTCCTCTGCTGGAGATGAAGAGAAAGGCCTCAGCTGAGGTCCTGGTGTGCGGGGAGAGGACAGGCCAGGGACACTCCCTGCCTGGGGCTTTGTTGCAGGAGTCTTTGTGCTGCAGCTGACGTGACCTCTGCAGTCTCATACAGGCTTTTACAGCTCAGCGATTGCATTGCCCTGCTGGGAAATTCCTTCGTGCGTCACCCCTGCTCCAGGTGCCAAATGCCCTTGTTGCTACAGAAACTCTGGGGCTGACACAAAGGGAACAATAACAAGAAAGCCAGGGGCTGGAAGAGGAGCTCTGACCCCGGGTGGTGTGTGTGTGAGGTCCCTCCGAGTGTCACCTTTGCCTCGAGGTGGCACATGCTGCTGTGCCAACCTGGTGATGCGAGGGCAGTGCCTGCTCCTCTGCCCCTTGCTCTGTGGGGCTTCAGCCTCACTCCCCTTGTCCTCTGGCTGCAGCGTGTCCATCGTGTGCTGTGGCATGTAGCCACGTGCTGTTGATGATGCTGACACATGGCACTGTGAAGGCTAGCATGTCCTTCTGCCACCGTGTCCCAGCCACGGGGAAGGTCACCCTGGTCTGTACCCCCTCTCCGTTCCTGCAGCCCCATCCCTGCCTGCGATGTCCCACGGCTCCGTGGGCTGCTGTCCCAGTGCCGGTCCCGCTCCCGGCAGCACGGGGAGCCCTGTCCCGCTCAGCTCCCCGGTCCCGGCCGGCAGAGGAGGCTGTTGCTCCGTCGGAGCGGGACCAGGCGCCGCTGGAGCCTAGTCTCCATCCCCATCCGCGGAGGCGGGGACCGGCGGCATCTCGGGACGGTCCCGGGGCTCTCGGGCTCTATTTAAGCGGCAGCGGGCGGGACAGGGCAGAGCCATGAAGCCAGAGATGCTCCTGCCGCTGCTGCTGCTGCTGGTGCCCCCGGGCCGCCCCGGGCCCCCCGCCTCGGGAAGCTTTCTGCCAGGTGAGCCCTGCCCAGGGCGCGCTGAGCTCGGACCCGCTCCTGCCACCGTCCTCGGTGTGTCCCGCGAGGGGTGCGCTGCCAGGGGGTCATTGCTCCGAGCTGGGCTGTCCTGCCGGGACCCCCTGCCCGGACCCACCACGCCTGCCAAGGAGGCTCCGCACGGGCTGGGAGATCCTGCCTGGACCCGGTGACTCCCTGCCTGCACCCCACAACCCTCTGTCTACACCCTGTGCCCCTCTGCCAACATCCTTTGACCCCCTGTCCGCCCCCTCTGACTCCTTGCCCACCCCCAGGGACGCTCGGCAGGTTTCCCCCGCCCCACCAGCCCTGTGACTTCTTCTGCTCCTCGGACGGCCCCCAGCAGCCCCCAGCGAGCCCCTGCCCTCTGAGGGGGGGTCCTGCAGCCCTGCCAGCCCCCGTGCCACCTCCTGGGCACAGCCACTCTCTGTGGGGTGATGTCCCTCGTGGGTGCAAGGGCTGCTGTGGGTGACCCCTGCTCTCAGCCCCTCTGCTGAAGGGGACAGGGGTACGAGCTGCTCCCTGACTGCAGGAGCCGGGGGTGGGCACCCCGGGGGTTGGGGCTGGGCAATGGCAGCAGGCAGAGGCTGGAGGATCTCTGATCCTGCTGAACATCTCCAGCCAAGAGAGGCTTCTGCCCGCGGTCGGACCCTGACACAGTGACCGTGTGCCTGGTGAATTGTCGCAGCGACAGCGAGTGCCCCGGCGAGCAGAAGTGCTGCAGCGTGGGCTGCAACGTGCGCTGCGTGCAGCCGCTGCCAGGTGAGGGTGGCCGGAGGTGGGCAGGAGACCGGCTGCGGCCAGGCCAGCCCCCGGGGTGACCTCTTCTCCTTCCCTAGCCGCAGCCAAACCTGGCGTCTGCCCCCGGAGGAAGGTGCTGCAGACCTTTGCCCCCTGCAAGAGCCGCTGCCGCGACGACAGCGACTGTCCCCGCAGTGAGAAATGCTGCTTCACTGGCTGCGGCCGCGGCTGCCTGGCTCCGGTCCGCTCCTCGGCTGGCACCTGTCACCTCCCACCCGTGCATGGCCCGTGCAGGGGACGCTTTCTTCGCTATGCCTATAACCTTGCCACCAGGACCTGCCAGCCCTTCATCTACAGCGGCTGCGGGGGGAACCGCAACAACTTCAGGATGGTGCAGGAGTGCCGGCAAGCCTGCCAGCACCTGGGTGAGAGGATGGGCTGCACTGGGCCAGACTGGGCTGGACTGGGCTGCCCTTGCTGCCAGGCAGCTGGAGCTGGAGGTTCTGCTGTACCTCTCCATGGCAAGGAGAGCAGCAGCATCCCACATCCCCCTGGCACTCAGGGTCCCTGGGCCCCAGCGCATGGCCTGGGGGCTCTGGGTACTTGTGGTGGTGATTTCAGCCAGCTCACAGCCCTGTTCCAGGCACTGGAGTCATCTTGGGCCAGAACTAGGACACTGTAATCATAGCTTTACAGCCTGGTGATCAAAGCAGGAGGCATGACCAAGCACTGAGGTGCTCAGCCCACACAGTACAGGCAGAAGAGCCTGCTCTTGCCATTTCCCTCCCCACCCCTCTGCCAAACATGTTTGGCACAGGGAGTGCTCTTGGAAGAGGAGGAGGCTGGCAGAGCCATGGTGGCACCCGCAGAGTGGGGAGGGCTGGCACACTGTGGGCACTCACTGGTGTGTGGCACTCGTTGCGTTGTGGAGCCCTTGGTGGTTGGAGCAGTTGGTGGTTAAACAGCCACAGCAGCTGCTCAGCTTTCCTGGGCTGGCAGTTGTGCCTCCATGCAACAGCAAAACCACAAGAGCTGCTCCTGGCTGTGCAACCTCCCTGAGGGGGCAGCCCGTGCTTGGTCTGGGGCCAGCCCTGCTCCCCAAGGCTAGCACCCCACTGCCTCCCCCAGCCCTGCCAGCACCCCTCTCCTGACTGTCCCCTTTTGTCCCCCAGGGAGAGCCAAGGAGTGATCCCAAGGAGGAGGCAGCAGCAGGCCTGGGCACCCCAGCCCTGGTGGTCCAGGGTCTGCTCTGCATCATATAATAAAGCCACCAGCACATCTGGCTTGCAGAATCCCAGTCTCCACTCTCTTGCCTGACCCCACACATCCCCAGCTTCATGTGCTCCCCGCTCCCCACACACACTGACTGCAGCCACCGGTGAGCTCTGCAGGCAGAGACAGTGAAGCACTTGCAACAGAGCAGATGAAAACCTCCGGGAAGCCCTGGTCCATCACTCAGCTCCCTCCATGCCTGGCCCGGAGCTGGCACCATGGCTGCTGCCGAGGTGAAAGGTTCTGTGTGGGGCAGGCAGGGGGTGGCAGCCTGTGCTTGGCACCTCATCCTTAGCACCCCATCCCTGGCACGCCATCCCCAGCAGCCTGCCCTCAGAGCTGGGGAGGGTGCCCAGCCCAGGCAGGTGCTGCCTGCTCCAGCCCCTTCTGGCTGTCCCACACCATCCAGCTCCTGGAGGGGTTACCAGCACTGAGCCTGCAGCTCCCTGGCTGCTCTGGGAGCTCCAGTGCACAGCCCCTGGCTGCAGGTGTGCTGGGGCCAGGGCTGGGCTGGCAGGGCTGCCCCGGCTCGCTGCCGTGGCTGGCAGCAGGGGAAGGCAGGCTCCCCAAATGGGCTTTTGATTACAGCTATAGATCACTGCAGCAGCCTGATGGGGGCAGGCAGTGGTGATTTTTCTTCATGATTTACAGACAAATGAGGGGAAGGAAAATTGATGTGAACTTTGCTCTAGCAGGCAGTCGGATGCGGGCAGGGAGCTGCTTATGGATGAGCTGGGGGCTGCTGGGGACACTTGCCCCCCTGGACTCTCACTGGCAGCAGCAGGACTGGGAGCATCACCTCTGGTGTGGGCACCCTGCTGCTGCTCCAGGGGCTGGAGCTCGTTTGACTTCCCTGGCCCCATCACCCTCAGCGTGGCCTGAGCAGGCAGCAGTGCCTGTCCCCCATCAGAGTGACCCTGTGGGCAGGGTTGTTAATTCCAGTAGATATTCCTTTGGGCTGCAGGCATGGTTGGGATGTGCAGTGTTGGCTGTGCTGCTGCCACCAGCTTCTGGCAGGATCTCAGCTGCTTTCAGCACAGCTGAGGTTGCCTCCAAATGCCACGGTCCTGCCTGCTGTAAGATAACAGCTAACAGCCTCAAGCAGTGACTATCAGCTTCTCCATACAGCCCATAAATATTAATACGATTCTAATTAGCTCCTTGAAATACATTGCCTAAATGAAGCTTTTCCTCAGCAGTAGATCATCAGCAGCGTGGCACTGTGCTCATGCCCGTGGGGCAGGTCAGGAGCTGTGCCCTCCTGCCCCATGCCAGTCCCTGCCTGCCCCATGGCTGTGCCGTGCTGCTGTGCTGATGGCAGGACTGCTGGGCTCCTCTTTGGGGAGCTGCAAGCTCTGGGACGTTCAGAACTGCCCAGGCTGCAGGAGATGGGTCCCTTCAGAGGGTGTGCCAGGCATGGGAGGTGAGTGTGCACTCAGAGGCACTCGTGGGGTGAGTGAGGGCTCAGGGACACAGGTCTGAGTGGTGCTGGTCCCTGTCTGCATCCTGGCATTGGTGGCACTGGAAAAGAGCAAAGAGCAAGCTCATTGGCTTGAGGAGAAATTAATACAGTGAGGAGCCTGCAGTGGGTGATTTAAGAAGTGCATTTAAAATCTCAACACAATAGATTTTTTTATAAGGTCAGGAGAAAGATTAAACACCACAGACAAGCACAGCACTTGCCACTTCCAGCATTGCTTTCACCATAAGTAGTTTGGGCTGGCTCTGTGTCCCAGCACTGCCCACGTGGCTCTGCTCCCTGCCACGAGGCTGGAGCTGCTCTGGGCACAGCTCAGCCCTGGGCAAGTGAGGACATCCCTGGGGGGGCATGGCATCCACCATCACCTTCCTCACACAGCAGCCCAGACCTCTGCTGGCACACAGGAGGGGAGGAGCTGTGTGGGGCCATGATGCTGATGGCACTGGAGGGACCAGCCACAGCTCCCCTAAGCAGGATCTGGCCCCAGACCTGCCCCAATCTGCAGAGGTGCTGCTGGTGCAGGGGCAGTGGCTCAGCCCAAGCCATGGTGCCAGCCTGGTGGGATGTGTGCCCAGCTCACAGCTCCTGCTTGTCCTCCCATTGCCCAGCAGGGACCAGGATTGATGGCAAGAGCTTTGGAAGGCTCCAAATGTGGAGGTTCTCTTGCTGAGCCACTCCCATCCATCACCAGAGGTTCATTATTGAGAACCACCCTGCACTCCAGGCTGATTTCACACCTTATCTGAACCCAGCAGCTGTGCCCTAAATCCTGAGCACTGCTCTGTCTGGAGGAATTCTGCTGCTGGTGCTCAGAATGAGTGTTAGCATCTATCATTTCCCCACACCAAATGGCTCCTGTGCCAGCTCTTGGCAGCACTCATCTGTCACCAGGGCTGCCTGCCTGCTCCCTCACTGCCACAGCAACCCTTGCTGGCTAAATGTCACCCAAAGGACAAGAGCAAAACTTGGCCTCTCCCTTCTACCCAGCCTGCTGAGGGCATCTTCCATCCCCTGGGGCATGGCAGGCACCAGCTCTGCTCCCAGTGGGGCTGTCCCCATCCCTCTGGCCCCACTGCAGCTGGGCATGTGGTATGGGCACAGCCTGGGCATCTTCCCCTGGGCACAGTCTCTCCTCTTCCCTGGGCACAGTGTCTTCTCCTCTCCTCTCCTCGGGCACAGTCTCCTCTCACTGGACACAGTCTCCTCTCCCCTCCCCGGGCAGGGTGGCTCGCCGTGGTGCCGCGGTGACAGAGGCAGAGGCAGCAGCTATCCCTGGCGAGGAGCTGCTGCCAGGCAGGTGCTGCTGGAGCTGTCTGTGTGATGGAGAGCCTCCCGCAGCACTGCAGATAACATACAAGCACAGGTCAGGCACGGCCCGTGTAGCTCATCCATCAGGCAGAGCAGCTCCCGGCGCTGCCGGGGCCACCATCTGATGCACGTTATCCACACAAATGTGTTTCTTCCCCCAAGGTTAAACGGATGAGTGAGGTTCGGGCGCTGACAGCTCTGCCCGCCCCGCGCCGGCGATAAACGAGCTGCGAGAACCAGAGGGGAGAAAAAGGTTTGTGTTCTGTCAAATGCTCCTCGCGATGTGGCTGGCAGCAGGAGGGGACTGCTGGGGACCTGCTCGCAGCGTGGCCCCGGGCAGGGGCGAGATGCTGGAGCACCAAGCAGCCCTGGCAGCAGGCATGGGGCGCACCCCGGCACGCCAGGCCCGGCCGAGATGGGAGTGACCGCAGTGGCTCAGCATGTCCCAGCCACAGCTCCCATGGGTGCCCCTCGGGGGCTGGCAGAGCTGGGGCTGCAGCCAGGGGTGTTTGGTGCTGCCCACCTCCTCCTGCGATGCCCAGGGCCTGATCCATCAGGGTGCTCCCTGCCCACCTCTGGCAGTGCCCGCAGGCATGGCAGAGCTGCCGTGCCCCGGGCTGGCGCCAGCAGGGCTCTGCCACCCCGCCGTGTCCCCAGCAGCTGCCACTGCCCTCGCTCAATGTCACGCCGGGAGCTGTCAGGCGCAGGAAGGCTCGCGGGCGATAAGCGATCGGGGCTGTC
The DNA here is from genome assembly GCA_013396975.1 of Bucco capensis. Taxonomy (NCBI): domain Eukaryota; kingdom Metazoa; phylum Chordata; class Aves; order Piciformes; family Bucconidae; genus Bucco; species Bucco capensis. Next base: position 109,885 of record VWZO01009554.1, on the reverse strand, counting down.
AGCGCCCGCGTGCTGCTCGCCGCTGATTTACTGCAGAGCCACAAACACAGCACAGATCCTTCTTAATCTAAATTGAAAACCACTCAAGTAGAAAAATAATTTCATTGCCTCGTCTTGGAGGGGCAGGGGGAGAGCAAGGGGAGAGCTGGGCCAGGGCAGGCAGCTCTGGGGCTCTCTGTGTTCCTGTGTCCCTCACAGCCACATGCCACCAGCTCCAGTCACCCCGGGCACTTCCTGCTCCCAGGATGAGCAACAGCTTCTCTGGCTTGGCCTGTAAAATCCTGGTGTGGTGCCCCACACCCAAGCCTGGCACATGGGTGCAGGTGAGGTGGCTGACAGGAGCTGCATCCCCACCTGTGGGGAACAGGAAAGGCCTTGGGGCATTCCTGTGGGGACACAGGACAGTGCCACATCCCTGTAGCATCCTGGAGGTGGTGCTGAGCTGTGCTGCTGAGCTATGCCATGGTGCTTGCTGTGTCCTGGTGCTTGGCTGTGCCACGGTGCTCACTGTGACACGCTGTGGCATGGCAGAGCATGGCAGAGCAGGATGTGGCAGATGTCTGGCTGTGCAGCTGCCTCTGATCTCAACCAGGAGGCTTTGGTGCTGATGCTTTCCTCTGGTGCTCTGCTTCTGGCACGTAACCCAGCCACAAAGCTGCTGGGAGGGTAGGTCTGAGGAGGGTCCTGGGGCTCTGAGGCAAGCTCCCCTTGAGCCCCATGTTTGGGAAGGGACTGAACAGGCCACCCCAGTGGTTGTGTGCACTGTGTGCAGCAGTACCATGGAGCTGCTGGAGCCATCACTGCCTTCAGCACGCAGGGCAGGAGGGGCAAGCAGAGCTGGTCCTAGCCCTGCTCACCAGCCCTGGGCAGGGCTGCTGGAGAGATTGGCAGTTTGGAGTGTGAGAGAGTGGTGGGAGCATTGCTGAGCTGGATAATCATGTGCCCAGTGAGCTGCAGCCCAGGCACGCCTGCAAATTAAAGAAATCTTTTTCCCTTTAATTTCCAAATCACCGTTGGGAAATCTGTGCTGGGCACAGCAGTGACTGCCCCAGGAGCCTTCCTGCAGAAAGCTTTAGTGTGATTGTCACACCTTGTGGAGTTTAACTGGGGAAGAGGAGCCAGAAACAAGGAGATGCCTGGCGTGGAGGCTCCAGCCAGCAAGTGACATTGGTGTGGGAAGGAGCAGCCTGGCCATGGCCACAGCCACCCCAGCAGGGCTTTTGGGCACTCACTGCCCTCTCCCCTTGCCCCCGCCCTGCCCACCCTCCCCCTCCTCTTGCCCCAGCACCTTGCAGCCTCATTTCACAGGTCAGCTCCTTCAGTTAGCTGCTTCCCAGCCCACACCAGCCTGGCACACGAATCCAGGGAGGCATGAAAACTCATCAAGGTTAATGCCACAGCTGGCTTCTCCTGCTGGCACTGGGACCAGCATCTCCCAGCCCCTGCAGTGCTGCCTGGCACCCTGCACCCTGGCATTGTGGCACCCAGCCCCCAGCACACTGGGAGCCTGGCCAGGAGCTGTGGGAGGCATTGCACAGGCTGTGAGGCTGTGCTGTGGGGCTGGAGCAGGCATCATGACCAGCCTGGGCTGGGGAGCAGCTCCCAGAGTTGCCCCAGTCCTCTCCCCCTCCCTCTCCTCTCCCTCTCCTCTCCTCAGCCATTTGGAGGAGGAAGGGATGCAGGTTCCTCCCTTTTGGTGCTGTGGTGAGCTCTGGAAAGGTTACAGCCCATTTCCATGTTACCCTTCAGTACTTCTGACACTTGCAGGTGCAATTAAGAGGCAAGCCTGGTGTTCCAGAGCTCTCAGTGCTGACAGAGCTGAATATCAACCAAGCCTGGCACCTTCCCACCCCCAGCTCTCCGTGGGTGCAGGCAGTGAAACAGCAGAACTCCCCCAGCCCCAGCACTTGGCCTGCACTCCATCCAAAGCATTCTGTGGTCTGTCTGCTGGCCCAGCCCTCCCCACGCTGCTGGATGAGGGGTTTGGTGCTGGCTGGGGCACAGCCAGCAGGGGAAGGGAACAGGCCTTGGCATGGCAGGACCAGGGCTGGGTGGGAGCCATGCTCCTCACCCCAGCACAGCCTTTGCTCCTGTGCTGCCCTGGCAAGAGGAGCCCCAGGCCACTCTGTTGTCCAGGTGTGAGTGAGATGCCCGGCACAGCCCTCCCGTGGGATGAGGGCTCGGCTGCTGCTCCCCTTCTCCTGCTTGGAGCACAGCCACCTTCCCCTTGAAGCTTCACCCCCTTTTAATTGGATGGCTCTGAGCTGTGGCTGATGAGTCCTGCAGCAATTTGCTCTCAGATTTCTCTCTTTCCCTCCATTATCCACCCTGATGAACTCAGCCTCTCCTCTCAGCTCCCACCCAGCAGCTCAGGACTTCTTAAAATGCATGAGCCTGGTGGCAGCTGCTCAGCCATGCTGAACCAGGAGGGCAGGGGCTGGGGTGGAGGATATGAGGGCTCCAGACTGGGCTGTGGGAGCTGCAGGGGTGCTGGTGAACCCCCTCCCTGTGCAGGGGTGCTGGTGAACCCCCTCCCTGTGCAGGGGTGCTGGTGGTACAGAGAGGAGCCCACGGGCCCAGGGAGCTGCAGGCAGGGCCCTGCCACCCCCAGGGTGCTGCGTGGCTGCAGCTTCTCCTCTTGGCAAATGCTCATCGCTCCTGTTTTCCCATTCCTGCTGTAACTTGCTCGTTTTGCCTCTTTTTACCAAGGATGAAAGCACCTGGAATCCGTGGAAGGGCCAGCTCTGACCCCATTAGAGTGCCTTCAATCAGGCTGCTTGCCTAATGGTTTGTCCTATGAGCCCCCAGTGCCCTGCTCCCCTCCCCTGCTCCCAGCCCCCCGAGGCATCATTTACATTTCTTAATAACCCCCCATTAATATGCATGATGTGGGGAGGGGGAGAAGTGGCTGAGTGCACAGCGCTAATTCAATTTCGGCGAGGCTCAGTGTGTTTAGCTAATCACTGGGGGAGCAGGGCAGGCACTGCAATCATTTATGGGGAATTAGATCTTGAGGCATCTGGAAACCTGAACTCGGAAGAAAATGAAGCTGGGATCCTCCTCCTGCCACTGCTCCCAGCCAGGGTGCTGAGCATCACTTCACTTCCCAGCCAGGGTGCTGAGTACCACATCCCCTCCCAGCCAGGGTGCTGAGTACCACATCCCCTCCCCTCCCAGCCAGGCTGCTGAGCATCACTTTACCTCCCAGCCAGGCTGCTGAGTACCACATCCCCTCCCCTCCCAGCCAGGGTGCTGAGCATCCCGTCCCCTCCCAGCCCTGCTGTGCTCAGCCGAGGGACTGTGGCTTCCATCCCAGTCCTTGTGCCACCATCCCGGGAACGCTGCAGTCCCTGGGGCTTCTCCCCGTCACCAGCAGCAGACAGGTGCTGGTTCCTCCTCCCCAGGGCTGTAGCCCGTCTGTGCCAGGGGTTGGGAAAGGTCTGGTCCGGGCTGTCCTGAGGCATCCTGGAGCACTAGGGGAGGAGCACCATGAGGGCAGGGGATGGGAAGGGGGAAGGTCGCAGCAGCAGGATGCTGCCTGCAGGTGGAGGATCAGTTCCAGCTCCAGTTCCTGTGCTCCACAGCTGCTGGCTGTGCGCATGGCCATCGCTGCCCAGTGTCCCCGAGCTGTGCCATGTCCCCAGCACGGGTCAGTGCTCCTCCAGCACTGCTGTGAACTCTCTGAACCCTGAGTGAAGCACAGCCAGAGGATCCAAGGATTATCTTCTGTTCATCTCTTCTGTAACACGCAGATTTGTGGAGTTAATTTTGTCCTGACTTGTACCTCCTGGATTTTATGGAAATACCAGGAGGTGTGAGGAGCTTCTCTGGAAACATTATATATATTTTTAATTTCCTGAGCGTTCTCAGACCAGACTCACACTGAGATAACTGCCTAATTGCCACCATCATTATGCTATGAAGAATTAGCTCAGCTCAAAACTGGGTTTTGAAGCACATTTGCAATAAATTCAGTAAGATTCTGGGCCGAGTTGACTCTCTTCTAATTATTCATATTTGTTAAGTTGAAAAATGCCTCTGACCCTCTGTGGTTCTGCATCTTGGTGAATTACAGAGCCATTTGTCAGCAGAGGAAGGGGTGGCCACGGGGCTCAGCTCTTGGGCTGTTCCCGAGGTGACAGCGCTAGTGACAGCGAGTGTGAGCAGCAGCGTGCTGGCAGCAGCCTCCCGCGCTGGCTCGGCCCTGGGGAGGACGTGCAGGTTACAGAAAACGTGTCCAAAGAAACCTCTGACTGCCGGTGCCCGGCTGCAGTGCGGCTCTGCCCCGGGGCTCTGCCGGACTGCGGGCAGCCCTGCCCCGTGCAGCTCCTGGCTCCGGGGACACGGCCGCAGACAGGACCCCGATCACTAGGTCAGGGCACGGCCTGGGCTTGGAGAGCACGGAGCTGCTCTCCCCGCACCGGGCAGCACCGCTTCCCGCTGTCCCCGCGCCGGGCAGCGCCGCTTCCCGCTGTCCCCTCCTCTCCCAGCTGTCCCCTCCTCTCCCCGCTGCCAGCCGGGGACGCTCGGCTCCGGCCTAGCGGCTCCGCTGAGCAGGCGCAGTCCGCCGGGGGCGGGCTGAGGGGCACGACCGGGGCCGCTGCCCCAGCCGCAGGTGTCCGTGGGGTGTCCCCGGGTCCAGCCTGGCCCGGGGGCGGTGAATTCCTCCCACTCCCGACAGGCCGCGGCCTGGCCCCTGCCCCTTGACCTCTGCTCTCTGCCGCGCCTATTTCCGGCAGCGCGGCTGGTCGCGGCCCGCCTGCTCGCTGCTTTCCGGCACGCTGTCGCGCGGCCCCGTCGTTGGCGACAGTTTCCCGGTGGCGGGGCCCTGTCGGCGCCATGGACGTGGGGGAGCTGCTCAGCTATCAGGTGAGCGGCCCCGGGGCAGTTCCCGGGGCGCTGGGGCTCCTCAGCGCCCGCCCGAGCGCTCGGTGCGCGGGGAACGGCCTCGGGCCGGCCCCGGCCCTTCCCGGGGAGGGATGAGCGCGGCCGGGGCCAGGGCTGGCACACACCCTGAGCGCGGGGGATTCTCGCCCGCGGCCACACCGCTTCCCGGCCCAGTGCCGCTCTAGCTCCCGGTGCGGCGGCGGGCCCGGGGCAGGCCTCGGTACCGAGCCGGCTCGGCCGCTCTCGATGCGTGCTCACGGGACATGGTGACGGTGTCGCCAAGTTTTGGGAGCCTCTGGCCCTGCTCGGGGAAGCGGTGCCCCGGTGGGACCCGGTTAGCGGCGGCTCTCGGGGAGCGTGGCTCTGCTGGCAGCGTTTGTGCCCCAGGCGGGCACAGGCTGTGCCTGTTCCCGAGGCGAGGCCTAGCTCGCTCCGGGTCTGGGCTGCCTTCTCCTTCGCTTTTCCCACCTCTTTTGTGACCAAATCCAAGTAATTCGGTGTTTACTGAAGTCTGTTGAAAAAGTTTTCCTTGTTATGGCAGCTTCCTTCCCTCTCACGACAGAAGAGTTCTGCCAGCCTGTGCTCGTTGGTTGCTCGCTGGCTGGAGGTCACTTAGCAGCAGATGTGTTCTGCTCCCTGTGCCTTGCCACCAGGGTGGATTCAGCGTGCTCCCTGTGGATTGGGAGTGGGAGCACTGCTTTGCAGTGATGTGGTGATACTTTCACTGCCATTTGTGCACGTGCTAGTGTTGTGCTTTAGTTCTCAGCTGCACTTCAGCAGTGGCTCTCCCTGCTTAGCCAGGGGTGAGAGGAGCACTCTGAGACCTTCTCTGCCTTGTAAGGAATGGAGTGTGGGAGTTCCCTGGCTAGATCTTCATCTGAATTCAGAACTCAGCATTCTTTATAGGGCCTGGGGGGCACTGCATGTGTTCAGAGGGGAGAAGAGCATCCTGCTGTTCTGGGCATGGCTGTGTTAGTTTGAGATGCACAGGGAAAGGCACCTTTGGGTCTGAGAAGTTTGCCGTTTTCTTTCCCCAGTGGAGTCAAAACACCCTGGAGTGTGGCAGCAGGAATAGTTTACCTTTGAGAGCTCCCCTGGACTCCTCAGTCCAGCCCCAGGATATTTTCCCCTGTGGATGCTCTGCCTGTCTCTCCCATCCACAGGTGAACTGTGCTGGGTTTCTATCTGTTGTGCTTTCTTGTAGCCAGGCTCTACTTCGGGATTTTGGTGGTTGTTTTTTCTCTTGCTCTGCAAGTGTGGAGTCTGCTGGGTTTCCTGCTGCACATCACTTTGGTTTGGTACAGCTCTCCTTGGCTGAGCTTTCCGTGCAGCAGTGGGGCTGGGGGTGAAGAAGTGCTGCTTAGCTGCTGGATGTTACCATTTTGAACTCTTTTCTTGCTGCTGAAATGATTCTGAGCTGCAGGACAAAGCATTCTGCAGCTTTCAACAGCTAGTGGAAGTGTTCCTGAAGGGTTTGTCTTGGCTTGGTGCTCTGCTGCTCTCTTGCCTGAGTGCAGATGGTTGCTGTGTCAGTGGCTGAGACCTCAGAGGGAGAGCTGGGCTTCAGTGTTGCTGGATTCAGCCCTCCAGAAGGAGGTAAAGTGGGGAACACAGGTGAGTGGTGGAGGAGCAGGAGGTAGGTGAAGAGCTCTGATTCTGAGAAGATGAGATTCCCTCTGTGAGAGTGTTTCTGCCTGAAAGGTAGAAAAAAAGAGCTGGAAACCAGAGATTGTGCTTCCTCCCATCCCTTGCAGGTCAGGCACCTGTCCCATGTGCCCTCCTGTGTTGTTTTTAGAGGTGCATGTTCTTGCCCACGCCCTGGAGGTGTAAAATGCAGAGTGATCAGAGTTCTGTTGTGCCCATCACACAGAGGATGCTGATCAGTGCCTGGCAGGTGGATGAAGTCAGCATAGCTCTGGGCTGTGTCTGGCTGGCAGGAGGAGGAGGAGGAGGGTGGCTTGGGGCCTTGGGCAGCAGCTCCTGAGCTCCCCAGTTCTCTGGCTGGTTCCTCTGTGCCATGCTGGCTCAGGATCTCCTGGTCCAGCCTGGGGCAGGAGTGGTGCTGGCTGACAGGCAGCTGGGCTGGATGATTGTCATCTCATGCTGCTAATGATTTGATCATCTCAGCTTCCCTCAGCACAGCCCAAAATAATTGCTTTGCTCTTTACTGTTTTGAATCTGTCTCCTCTGGATGCCTAATGTGTGCCCTTGCCTAATGAAGATGATGTCCTCCCTCAGAGCCAAGCCTGGCATGGAAGATTTCAGGCACTGGGCCACAATTCAGTACCAAATGTCTGTCAGAGTGGGAAAAGGAGCCTCTTGCAACAAAAAAAAACAATTAAACAGTCCCTGGCAGTTTCTCCAAAGCTCAGGGCTCCATAAACTTGATGTGTGGCTGCAAAACAGTTGCAGATGGTCTCAACTGATGATAAAATGTTGCTGCTGTTGTGCCCAGACCCTCTGCCTCTGCTCCCTGATTACAGAGGGTAATTAAGGGACAAAGCCAGCTCTGGGCCTGTCAGAGATCTTCAATTGCCCTGGGAGGGAACAAGGGAGATTATTTTAATTCTCATTAAATGCAGATTTCGGCACTGTGAGTGATCATTACAAATGGCTCATTTCTTAATGGAGTATTAGTGAAATCAAATCAGCAGAGCAGCAGTAGATGATGAGATAAGGTCTGAGCTCCCTCAGCCAGGCCACAGCCAGGCTGTTGTGTCACTGGAGGCACAGCATAGCTGCTGCTGTAGGTGATTTGCTGTGGGTTTGCAGTGCATCTGATGGCACAGGAGCTCAGTGAGCAGCCAGTCACGCTTCTGCCAGCTCTTGTCCTGCCTGGGGCTGGAGTGGGGAGCTCTGCTCCTGGCCCTGTGCTGCACAGCTTGTGTTGGTGACTCTGATGAGGCTGCAAGTGAGTCTTTGGTTTGCTTTCTGATGTGTTCTCTGGCCACTAAACGAGTGACAGATGTTCTTTCTGCAGCCCTCTGCCTTCCCAAAGGGAAGAGGAAAGGAATAAGGGAGAGAGACTGATGGATTGGGAAAGAAAGCTAAACCAGCTTGAATGGAAACAGTAAGAGGAAGTATGTACAAGCACAGACACAGTAATGTCAGCCCCAGCCCCCTGATGGCACTGATGCCACTGTCACCACTGGTGCTGGGACAGGCACTGGGCAAGCCCCAGCCTGGACTCAGCAGCAGAAGGGAACCAAGTTCAGCAGCAGCTCGAGGATTGGGATCCAAGGCAGAGCAGAGTCCTGCTGGGACACTGAACAAGAGGTTTGACCCTTGGGATGCCTGAGCTTTGCACTGGATCTGATGTCCCTGGGCTGGAATCCCGTGCTGCTCAGCACTCCAGCAGCCTCAGGAGGCTCCTGCTGGCAAGCCTCTTGGGCCATTCAGAGCCTTGTGAGCCAGGCTGGAGAGGAGGGACTGGGGCTTCATCCTCTCTGAAAAGAATCATCTGTGCTGTGTAGGGACAGGGCACATCTCATTTAATTTGCCTCAGACTGTGGGTTTGGAGCTCCTGGGAGCTCTGGATTTTGCTGCTAGCAGCTCAGAGCCTGCAGCAGCTGGGAGTGTTGTGCTTCAGGAGAAAGAAACAATGAGAAGTGAGATTGACAGCAGCTTGCTCGACCACAAGTGTGGGAAGCTTGATGAAGAAGCCAGTGAAGATGCCTCTGGAGAGTTGGGGCTTGCTTTCAGAGTCCTGAGCTGCCAGCTGCTGCCTGGCTCTGTGCAGCAGCTCTGCCCAGCAGCCTGGGACGTGCTCAGGGGAGGAGCTGCACCACTTGGGAACATTCAGCTCAGATTCATTAACAAATCATTTCTGAGCTTCACAGGAACAAGATTACTTACAAAGCAGATGCCTTAGTAATGTGAAACTCCATCCGAGACTTCTCTAGAGCTTCCTGGAGGAGGCTGGAAGTGATCAGGAGCCTAAACAATGTGCTCAGACTCTGTGGGATACTCAGTCCCAGTATTAAGGTGCAGTCTCTGCTCTGAGGGATGCCAGGGAGCACCCTGGGGGGGGTTGTTGGCCTTTGCTTTAGGACATGATGTCTCCTGCCTTCCCCATACAGGAGGGGAGTGCATGGTTAGTGCCCAGCTTGTGTCTGGAGGAGATCTGTCACCTGGAGCCTGGGCTCTGACAGCTCAGGGCATGTCACTGAGCATTTGTGTGCAGCCTTAGACTGGAAGAGACACAGAAAGAGGATTCTCCCTTCCTCAAGCAGCAGCTTTTGTTGACTCTCTTCTGTAAATGTCACTCTTTAAACCCCTTTTGTGTGTGATGGTATCAGTGTTAGATTGAAATGAGGTCTCTGGGATGAATGGCTGAGAGTGCTCTGCGTTCAATGGGAACAAAATTAAGCTTAACTAACAAAACAATTTAAAAATGCTTTTCTTGTGCGTTTTCTAATGAATTCCATCTTCTTGCCAAATGCACCTTAGCACAACTGAGTGAAAAAAACCCCTCATTTTAGTTATCAAATGATTAACTTTCCCTTCTCCTCCAGAAAGGCAAAAATTGTGTAGCTATGAGATGATTCAAATAAGGGTGTTCAGACCCAAGCAATGTGTCCAGATAGATGCATTTGCTTAGAAACAAGCCCCAGCCTCAGCAGGAGAATGTTCCTGCTCAATTCTGCCTGGTTGGTAACAAATAGGAACACAAACCAAAGGTGGAAATCAAGAAGAGAGCTAGCCCTGCCCTTGAGTCAGAGCCTGGGCTGCACCCCTCTGCTGGGATGAGCAGTACCTGGCTGTCTCACTGACTCCTTGGCTTCTCCATGTTCCTCAGATGATGCTTGGAAAGCTGCAGGATTCCTGCTGAGCTTTTGCATGACATCAATAACAAAAGGAAAAAACCCTAAGTGCTGCTTTAATAGTGTTTGCCTGGGAATGGAATGGCTGCCTGCAGGCAGCATTGCTGATGGCACTGGGGCACATCCCTCCTGGATCAGCCTGACTCCTGGTGGGTCCTGGGCTGGTTCCTCCTCTCCAGCAATCCATAAACCCCAGAAAGGAGAGAATAATTGAGATTGAAACAGGGTGTCAATCCTGATGCTGAGCACAATGTCCTTGGAGGGAATGGGGCTGGTTTGCTGATGGGGTTTTAATTTAGCTGTTGATCTAGCCCTGCAGCTCCTGGGCACCTGGGTAGGGCTGCAGGCTCAGGAGGCCTTGTCCCTGATTGCTGTTTAGGGCTGGGAGTGAGCAGTGAGAGGCCTGAATTCAGGATATCCCAGGCAGGGCTTTTCCTGTCCACTTCAGGGCTCCTGTCACTTGTGTCTGTGTTTGGGACATGAGTGTGTTGAGGATGAGCTGGGTGTGCTGAGGAGTGAGTGGAAGGAGATGGGCAGAGCCCTGTGTGCCATGGGGGGCACTGAGTAAGGAAGAGGCATTTCCTGATGGTTTTTCCTTAGAAGAGCACCTTCTTTTTTTCTTTTCTTTCTTGGGCTGCTGATTGCTTGGGGAGGGTTTGAATTATTGATTGTGGACAATGACACGTGTGTTTCCAAAAGAACCTCTTGTGATAAGCAATAAGAATCTGCTTTAGAAAACCTCACCCCCCACCCCCAGAAATCCTCCCAGAACTCACCACAAACCCATCCTTCATTTCTGAGGAGCTCTGGATATGCTTCTGCTTCATGACTGTTGCATGATGAGCTGAGTAACTGCTTCAGGAGTGCATGGGAGCACTTCAGGAGAGTTTCCAGGCAGGAATGTGCCATCCCTAATGGAAGCAGCAGAGAAGAGGTGGGAAGGAAGGAGGTAGATAACAAGGTTTGAGTAGGTGTAGCTGGAAGCAAACAGCCAGAGCTTTGATTTTGGCTAATTTGTTGTCTGGGAAACTCGAGTCTGCTTCCTCCTCAAAGTGCTGACAGCATGGCAACCCTGAAAACAACCTGGTCTTGGCCACTCTGCATCCAGCCTGTGGCTCATTATAATTAACACTTGCAGTGCTTTTGGGGAGAGTCTTGGCTTGGGGCTGGTTTTGTGTCTGTCCTGAAAGCAGAGTAGGGCTTATGTCCATGAGAGCATGGTGGGATGTGCATGACCTCAGCCAGAGGTCCCACAGAGCAGAAGAGGAGTTCCTCCTGCCAGGGAGTGCTGCAGGAAAGGGGCTGGACAAGCACTGGGCCTTGTGAAATCCTCTGCCAGGCAGCATCAGCAGTGATGGGAACTGAAAACATTTTTCTTGGGCTTCCATTGTTCTTAACACAAAAGCTCCTTTTAAATGGGGAAAGAATGAAGCTTTGTTTCCCTGTAGCTGCAGAGCGTGGAGCACTCCTGTTCCAGCTTGGTTGTCCTTCAGAAAATAGGAGAGACCAAATGTAATAGCCTTGGATTTTGTTGAAGGGAGAGAGTTTTTCCTTCTGTTGCAGATGCTTTCATCCCTTTTTGCCTCAATTAAAAGATGTGATTAGGGTTAATGGACTTTTTCTTTCTCCCTGGCAAATTACCCTTAATTTTGGCACTTCAATAGAAATGGTGGGATGAAATCATAGGTTGTTGTGAGCAAGCCCTGGAGCCAAAGGCTCTGTGGAGGTGGTGCCCAGCCCCTGCAGGGCTGCAGCAGGGCGCAGGGCTGCCATGCAGGGCTGCAGCAGGGCACAGGGCTGCTGTGCAGCCTCACCCTCAGCTGCTGAGTCTGCAGTCGAGTGCTGGCCAGCCTCAGGCAGCAGGCTGAGGCAAGTCAAGGTGAGTTAGGGTGCACACAGGCATTCAATATCATCTCATCTACAAGGCAGGTGAAAGATGCCCTCTCCCTGCTCTCTGCCTGGGAGTATTGGACTGTCTGTGGCAGGAGCTGCTGTCTGAGCTGAGCTGGCAATTCCAGCTCCTCACGATGGTCTGCAGAGCCAGCAGGCCCCTTCTTGTCTGGGCTGCTGGCCTCTGCTGCCTGTGGAGATGTTCTGCCATGAGCTGTGCTCATAGCTCAGGGCAGGTGGGATGTTGACACAGCTCTTGGCAGAGCCATCCATCTCCCAGCTGATGTTCTGCTTCACTCCATCACTTCCCTCTCCCGTTTGCAGAGTCGCTAAGCCTTGTGCAAGCAAAGCCTCCCAACAGCTGCCTCTGCTGCTGCTGTGCAGGGCTCAGCCCTCTCTCACCTCCCTTCTCTGCTTCAGCCCAACAGAGGCACCAAGAGGCCCCGGGATGAGGAGGAGGAGGAGATCAAGGCTCGGCGCAAGCAGGCAGGAGGCCGCGAGCACAGCCGGCACCGCGAAGAGGAGTCTGCTGCTCTGGAGGAGAGCGAGGAGGACAAGAAGAAGCTGCTGCAGATCATCGAGAGGGATGGAGAAGAGGAAGAGGAGGAAGTAAATCACTGGTGGCCTGGGGGGGATGGGAGGCGGTGGGAAAGCAGCAGCCACTCAATCACTGCTCTGATTGCCCTTGCTCGCTGTGTTGCTGCGGAGGCTAACTGGTGAATTTCCCCTGCCTCAGCCAGCTTAAGGTTATGGCTTTGCTTTCCTGCCCTGCAGGTGCTCATGAATTTCACAGAGCTCCTCTGAATGTTTAAAGGGGGCAGCAAAAGGGAGAGGGAAGGGAAAGCTTTCAAGCCTAATCTCTATTTTAAGCTGGGAATGCTCAAATCCCCTTCTAAAACAGATTTCTAGGAGATAAGCAGCTGGTTAGAGTACAGAAGCTAACTGTTCTCACCAGCACCCCAAGCCATGCAGCTTCTCCCACTCCCTCCCTCTTGCTAGCTGTGCAGCAGCAGCAAATAAACATTCTTCTGTACAAGAAAGGCCTTGGGTCAGAGGAGGGGGGCAGCAGCTGTCAAGGGGAAATGATTTCAAGCCTTGGAGACAGAAATCCAATGCAGCGTTGGCCTTTCTGCCCAGGGACAGGGAAAAGATCACTTTATAAATGTGACACATGGATTGGTATAAATCTAGAAGATATTTGCTTCCTGCTGCCTGTGTCCTGTTTGATAAAACACCAAGTGATGTTCAGCCCTGCAGAGTCCTGTAGGTCTGTGAAATATCCTTGTCCTGTGGGTGTGCAGCATGGCTGGCACTCAGCTCTGACAGCTCCCTTGCCTTCTGGGTGCTGAGCTGCTGCCATTCCAGTGGCTGCTGCTGGCAGAGAGAGAGAGGACACAGGGTTTCTGTAGCCTTTGAGCTCCAGTGAGGATGGATGGGCATGGCCAGAAGGACTGCTCCATGGCTGGAGTCTTGTGGATTCCTGCAGGGTCCAAGGCCCATGTCTCTGTCAGATGGAGCTCTCCCAGCCACACATGTCAAAGGCTGGAAGTCCAAGGTTTCTTTAGAACCAAAATCTCCTGCTGATTACCTTGGAATGCCTTGTACCAGTAGATGTGGTGGGAAGAAGCTGCTCTGCAGGCTGCTGTAAGAGCAGATGGGAGACAGCCCTAGGGGGGATGTGGCAGAGAGGTTAGAGAGAGCACAGCACGTGGGGCAGGGTCACTGGGCTGGGAAATCCATTGCAGGAGGAGCATGGCTTGGGCACTGTGCTGGGTTACCTCAGCTTGAGTGGGATGGTGCTGGGATTGAGCTGGAGATGCACAGGTGATGCACAGGTGAGGGAGGCTGGGCTGGGATTGAGCTGGAGGGCACAGGTGATGCACAGGTGAGGGAGGCTGGGCTGGGATTGAGCTGGAGGACACAGGAGATGCAGAGGTGAGGGAGGCTGGGCTGGGATTGTTACTGCAGGGGAGTTTGCTGAAGTTTGCTGCTCAGAGTCACTCAGCACAGAAGCAGCTCTAGGTTCAGTCCTGGTCAGGAGAGGGGCTGCACCACTGGGTGTGAGATGGGGAGGGGTCTGGTTTGGGGTTTGGTTTGAGCACCTCAATAGCAATTTTAACACAGGTAGAGGAGCAGGGAGAGGTTACAAGAATCTCTGTGCCTCAGGGTTCTGCTGGAAGAAGGGCATTCAGAAGCTGAGCCCAGGAGATGAGCAGGTGGTGTCTGGAGGTGCTGGGGAGGGAACTGATGCTGTGCTGAGCACTGACTGTGTGATGCCAGCTGAGAAACACCTGGGAAGGACTGAGCAAACAGGGAAAGTACTGGAGTAAAATATTGATTTCCCTTCCCCCCCCCCTTATAAAAAGACTTTGAAATAGCAGTGCAAGCTTATCCAAGTGAGGAGAATAGGAGGGAACATAAACTGAAGGCAGTTAAGTGTAGAGCTACAAAAAGAGCTAGCACAATGCACTTGAGGAGCAGCTCTCCCTGGGCACACACTGCTCCTGCAGGGCAGGGCCAGGAGCAGGGGCCTCAGACCCACTGGAGGGGTGAGAGCAGCTCCAGGCACAGGAGCCACTGCACAGCTGCCTTTGTTGTATTGCTCTGTGGCTCCAGAAGGTGCAGGGAAGCTGCTGTGATCCTTTCCCAAAGGCAAGCTGCAGGGCTGTGCTGTGGGGAGCTGCTGAGGCCATCTCCCTGCACTCACTGCTGTGCCTGTGCTGAGGGATTGCTCCAACATCCTAAGCTCTCTCTTCTGGCCTCTCTGGTGTGCTTAGGAGGAACCTTTGGATGAGAGCTCAGTGAAGAAGATGATCCTCACCTTTGAGAAGAGGTCTTACAAGAACCAGGAGCTGCGCATCAAGTTCCCTGACAACCCAGAAAAGTAAGGCCATGCTTGGCCCCTCTCCAGTGCCCTTTTCCCTTTGCTCTTAGGTTCCAGCCCTCAAGCAAGCCCAGGGCAGGTATTTTCAGCTACACAAGGCTCGGGTAGCAGCAGTTGTACATGGAATTTGGAACCAGCTTTGTTAACTCAGGGTGCCCCTGCTGAGCCTCTGGGGGTGGCTAGGCTATGGCTCACACAACAGTTAGCAGGGAAGGGAGAAGTTCTAGTGGATTGAGCTCTTGCTGCTCTGAATGCTTTAGGCTGTGAAGCTTCAGCAGCAAAGCTGCAGGTGAGGCTCTTGTTTGGGGAGGGCAGCAGTGCAGTCAGGTGCAGGTATCTCAAACGGAGTGCCCATGAGCTCTCCTGACACCCTGCTCTTGGGGGGTGGCAGCAGCAGCTTTGCAGCTCACAGGTTTTGGGGTGCTCTTCCCCAGCAATGCTTTATCCTGCTCCGTGGAGGCCTGGGGCAGGCTGAGTGAGGAGAGCTCTGAGCACAGAGGATGAGCCATGCCAGGGCCACGTGCAGCTGGGGTGACAGCTGTCAGCTGCTGGGCTCTGCTCTGACAGGGGCTTTGAGCTGTTCATGGCCTGTTCTTGTCTTGCCTCAGGTTCATGGAGTCAGAACTGGATTTAAATGACATCATCCAGGAGATGCATGTGATTGCCACCATGCCAGACCTCTACCACCTGCTGGTGGAGCTGAATGCTGTGCAGTCTCTGCTGGGGCTGCTGGGCCATGACAACACAGATATCCTTCCCTTGCTAAGGCAGCTTGAGAGCTGAGAGGCTTCCTGCTGCCTTCCCTCTCCTCTCTCCCACCCTGCTTCCACAGGCTCCTCGGGATGCTTCTCTGCTCTTGCCCACCACACTCAATTTATGTCTCCCTTTTTTCCCCTCAAGTGAAAGCTTTCTTTGTTCAAGTAATATTGATCCTGAATTTTTTTCAGTGCTGTTGTTGTGCTTTCTTGTTTTATGGCCCTTTCCTCTGGCTTGGAGTGGCTGTGTTAGTGTGAACAGATGAGCAGGGGCTCAGCAATGGGCTCAGCAGCACTGAGCTGGCTGGCTGCAGGCTTGGTCTGGAGCAGCTACCCCTGAGCTTAACCCTTGCTTTGTAGCTGTGATAAACTCTTCCTCTGCCCTGTGCTCAGGGGCTGGGGACAGCCCCTCTGGGCACACAGATCCAGAGACACTTCCAGGCTCAGTTCTTGGGTCACCAGGCCTGATCCCTGTGTGCACCTGGAGGACATCTCTGAGTTCTCTGGTTATCCTGTTAGGGATTTTTTGAGTGTCCTGGTTCCTGGAGCTGTGGAGGGAGCAGTGGAGCCCAGGGGAAGGGGCACTGGACTAGGCTTAGCTTTCCTTTTTTTCCTTTCTACTGATTCCTAACCTTAGGGAAGTAATTTATCCTTCCCTTCTTTCCTGGGTAAGCAAGCTGACATCTTTTCAGGGATGTTTTGGGCTGTGTGATGTTACAAGTGCTGTCAGTGCTGAAGGTTGTGCTTGAAAGCACAGCCCTTGCTTCTCCTTTCCAGCTCTTTTCCCTGTAGTGCTGTCTGTTAAGGATTCATCATGCATTCTTTCCAGGTGAGTGCTCTCCTCAGAGGGCACAAGCAAAGCATCAGTGTTGGCTTGCACCCCAGTTTGTGTCAGGAAGCTCTGCTAGGTGCTTGGGGAGCTAGCTAAACCTTGGTGTGGGGAGTGCTGGTCCCTGAGCACAGACACCTCAGCATTCCTGAGCTGGGATGTGGTGTGGGAATTGCTCTCCAGTCCCTGTTTGTGAACAGTTTGCTGCTGTGCAGTGGCAAACACCTCCCCTGCATGAGCAGTGCCAGGCTGCCATGGCTTCTCTGCTCCCTGCCCTGCTCTGGCTGTGTGCTGTGCATGGCAGGAGAGCTCCTCTGGGACATTCCAGCTGTGGGGATCCTGCCTGGCATGGCAGAGCTGATCCCCAGCTTTGCCCTCTCAGCTAGGACAGGCTGAGCCTGGGCTCACTGCTGCTGCCAAGGCCCTGCCAGGGTTTCCAGGTGAGCTCTTGATTGCTTTGCAGCTTGCCTGTCAGCTGCAGGGGAAGCTTGGCCTGGGAGCTGGAGTCTGGGGAGCAGTGCTGGTGCCTCTGGGAGCTGCTGAGGGGCAGCAGCGGTGCCTCTGGGAGCTGCTGAGGGGCAGCAGCGGTGCCTCTGGGAGCTGCTGAGGGGCAGCAGCGGTGCCTCTGGGAGCTGCTCAGGAGGAGCATCCAGACACAAAGTGACACTGCTTGGGTTTGCTGGTGAGTTCCTCTTAAAGCAAATGGAGAAGGCTTTGCACATTGGCTCCTGAAGAGAGACCTGAACAAATGGCTCTTCAGCTGGGCTTGCAGGCTGCTGGCTGCAGGGGGTAATGCAAGGAGACAAAAGCAGTGTCCAGGGGGAGCAGAGCAGCTGCTGAATGATTCATGCAGCTTTGCACAAAGCAGCTGAATGAAAGATGATCACTGACAGCACTTTATTAATGAAAGGCAGGAAGGCTTCCAGTGGCATTTTGCTTTTCTGCCTCCTGAATTTTACAGGACACCTGATAGTCTCCCTGGAAGCCTCAGCAGCAGCTCCCCAGGCTGGGATGCTGTGCAAGATGAGCTCCTCTGGCTGCTGGAGCTCTGCACTCTCAGAGAAGCTGGCCTCACTTGTCTCCACAGCCCCAGCAGCCTTCAGGTGCTTCCTCCCTCAGCCTTCTCTTCTGCAGCCTGCTCCCATTCCCTCTTCCATCCTGGGCTAGCCCCTGACCCTCTCAGTGCTGCTCTGCTCTCCTGAATCCAGGCTTTCTCTCCTGTTGGGAGACCCCACAACTGCAGACAGTGTCGTGCCTGCTGAGTGCCACACAGCAGGCAGCACTTGCTCCTCCTGACCTGCTGCTCCTGCTTGTGCTAACACAGCCAGTGATTAGCCCTTGTCACTGTGCTGCCGTGCTGCTGCCTCACCTTCAGCTTGTCCAGCACAGCTGCCAGCTTCTCCTCTGCAGGAGCAGGGCTCCTGTTGGGCTCTTCCTCCAGCTCCTCTTAATTGGTAGTTGATTCCTTGCAGGATCAGTGTCAGCTGGGGTATCTGAGCTTGCTTCTGGAGCTTGTATCCTGGCACCTGTGCCCATGGTTCTGGAGGAGCAGCAGTGCCTGGGGAGGGCTGGCCAGCCTTCTCTTGGGCCCGGGAGCAGTGGGCAGGCTGCTGTCTGTGTGCCTGGGCCCGGGAGCAGTGGGCAGGCTGCTGTTTGAGTGCCTGGGCCCGGGAGCAGTGGGCAGGCTGCTGTTTGAGTGCCTGGGCCCGGGAGCAGTGGGCAGGCTGCTGTTTGAGTGCCTGGGCCCGGGAGCAGTGGGCAGGCTGCTGTTTGAGTGCCTGGGCCCGGGAGCAGTGGGCAGGCTGCTGTTTGAGTGCCTGGGCCCGGGAGCAGTGGGCAGGCTGCTGTTTGAGTGCCTGGGCCCGGGAGCAGTGGGCAGGCTGCTGTTTGAGTGCCTGGGCCCGGGAGCAGTGGGCAGGCTGCTGTTTGAGTGCCTGGGCCCGGGAGCAGTGGGCAGGCTGCTGTTTGAGTGCCTGGGCCCGGGAGCAGTGGGCAGGCTGCTGTTTGAGTGCCTGGGCCCGGGAGCAGTGGGCAGGCTGCTGTTTGAGTGCCTGGGCCCGGGAGCAGTGGGCAGGCTGCTGTTTGAGTGCCTGGGCCCGGGAGCAGTGGGCAGGCTGCTGTTTGAGTGCCTGGGCCCGGGAGCAGTGGGCAGGCTGCTGTTTGAGTGCCTGGGCCCGGGAGCAGTGGGCAGGCTGCTGTTTGAGTGCCTGGGCCCGGGAGCAGTGGGCAGGCTGCTGTTTGAGTGCCTGGGCCCGGGAGCAGTGGGCAGGCTGCTGTTTGAGTGCCTGGGCCCGGGAGCAGTGGGCAGGCTGCTGTTTGAGTGCCTGGGCCCGGGAGCAGTGGGCAGGCTGCTGTTTGAGTGCCTGGGCCCGGGAGCAGTGGGCAGGCTGCTGTTTGAGTGCCTGGGCCCGGGAGCAGTGGGCAGGCTGCTGTTTGAGTGCCTGGGCCCGGGAGCAGTGGGCAGGCTGCTATCTGCGTGCCTGGGCCCGGGAGCAGTGGGCAGGCTGCTGTCTGTGTGCCTGGGCCCGGGAGCAGTGGGCAGGCTGCTGTCTGTGTGCCTGGGCCCGGGAGCAGTGGGCAGGCTGCTATCTGCGTGCCTGGGCATGGAGCAGTGGGCAGGCTGCTGTCTGAGTGCCTGGGCCCTGGAGCAGTGGGCAGGCTGCTGTCTGTGTGCCTGGGCCCGGGAGCAGTGGGCAGGTTGGCTGGCAGCCTGTGCATTTTAAAGAGATTCATCAGCAAGTTGTTCTGTAGGACATGCAGAAAACTGCACATCTTTCCCCCAGTGGGACCTGGGCAAGATGGATCAGCATGTCTGGGAGAGAGCAGAGTGCCTCTAATGAGCTGGAGCAGGGCTGGTGCTGGCAGGGAGCTGTGTGCTGTGCAGCCCAGCTTGGTGAGGGGACACTGGGCTGGGCACAGGTGGGCACTGCTCCTGCCTCCCCAGTGCCTGCTAGGTGTGTGCCAGGGCAGCTCCCAGGGCATCCCTGGGGCACAGGAGCCAAACCAGGGCAGGGTGGCTCATTTCTCTGTGGCTGCTGTCACTCCTGCAGAGCAGGATGGTGCCTGCTGGGAGCAGTGGAATTGCCTGGTGCAGTAAGCACACAGTCACCTTGGGTTTTGTCATCCCTCAGTGCTAGGATTCCCTGACTGGGCTGCTTCTGAGGGCTGTGCTGAAGCAGTGTCTGTGCTCGTGGCACTGGTGTCCCTGGGCTGGCTCATGCCAGGAGCACACTGGCCTAAGAGCAGCCTGCCCCTGGCACTCAGTGTCTGCTTTGCCCCTTGTTGTCCTTAACACCCAGCACATGTCTCCATTGCTGTGGTAGACTTGCTGCAGGAGCTGACTGACATAGATACTCTCCATGAGAGTGAGGAAGGAGCTGAAGTCCTCATAGATGCTCTGGTAAGTAGTGAACTGCACAGTGTTGCAGCAGCTGAGCAGTCTCTGCCCTGCTTGCTGCAGCTGTGCCTCTGCAGCTTGCCCAGATTGCTGGATTGCTCTTGTGCATCACTCTGGCTCTCCTCTTCTGTAACTATTATGTTGGAATTGAAAGACAGGGAATTGCAGGGTTGCTTTTGTTTGCTTTGTTTGCTTGTCCTGTTTTCTCCTGCAGTCCTTGTCCAGTCATCCAGTCACCATAATGCTGCCTTCCAAAGGTTAATGACAGTGGCCTGGAGCTGAGTTCCTCTGGCTGGCCTCCAGGCTCTGCTTAATTACTGTGCCTTGTGGAAGCTTTTGAGATGAATGAGGTGGGAGAGAGGAGCTGCTGGAGACAATGTTCCCTTAAAGTGGGTGGCAAGGCAGTAGATCAAGTTAGGTTCCTCTTCTGTTTTCCTTGTCACCAGCCCACTGATAATAAACAAGTTTTAGGGGTTTTATTGTCCTCTTGGAAAGAAACAGGTCAGGCATCCCTTGGGATGTCTGCTTTTTAAAGCAGGTAGGCATGGGGCAGGCTGTCTGAGGACCTTCCACAGCCCCTGGCACCTGCTTCCTGGGCACAGAGCTAGTGAACAGGGCTTGAATTAGAGGGGGGTCCTGTGTAACTGATCCCAGCTTGTGCCCATCATGGAAAGTTAGCCTAGACTGGGCTGGCTTCTGGCCAGAGGCAGCTCCAAGAGCATATTTCCTGTGTTAGCTTTGGGCTTGGGAGGCTCCACGTGCCCAGGTGAGCTCCTGCTGCTGGTCAGCTTGGGGTGTCTGTGGTGCTAGGATGTCAATGCAAGGCACCTAGCTTTTGGGCATGGATCTGCAGGGCTCAGTGGTGTCCATGCCACAGGAATGCAGCAGCAAGGAGCTGGAGCTGGGGTGGCTGCTGCTGCCTCCCGCTGTGAGGGATTGCACATCCATCAGGCTGGTTCAGGACGGGAGAGTGTGACAAGGTGCCTGTGCTCCAGGTGTTCTCCTCTTTAGTCTGGAACACTCCAGCTGTTTAATTAATTAGGACAGAGTGGCAGATTCATTTGGAGATTCCTTTGCTTGCTGATGTCTCCTGGCAGTGTCTGGCAGGAGGGTTCAGAAGGGCTTATTGATTTTGTTATTGATTTTATTATTGATTAACCCTCCTTCTTTCTCCTTCATCTTCCTCTGTCTCTTAACCCTTCATGTGCTGCTGGAGGTGGAGGGGCAGGTGGTGGCCTTGCTGGTGCAGAACTTGGAGCGCCTGGATGAAGCTGTCAAAGAGGAAGCTGATGGTGTCCACAACACCTTGGGTGAGTGGCTTCTGCTGGCTTCTTCCTGGGGGTGGGTTATCCCTCCCCTTCCCTCCCTCCCTCCCCACCTCCTTTCCCTTGAGCGCCCAGCACTGGTGGAGGACTTGGTGCAGCTCCTGTTCTGTAGTGTTTAGCCCATCACCTGCTGCATTCAGTCCTTCAGGACTAGCCTCCTGAGCACTGGAGGAAGGAGAGAACTGGAAACAGGAGGTTTGGAGTTCTCTCTGCTTGTGGTCAGTGCAGTGAGAATTGCTGCTGGGGTGGCACTGAGGGTGGGCTGTGCAGGCAGCTTGAAAGGACAGAGCTGAGCTCTCACTCACAATCAAAGGTGGTTCTGCCAAGAAGACCTAAGCTGAGCTGCAGGTGGGAAAGGTCTGCTCTGTGTCTCTTGCTCCTCAGCCATCGTGGAGAACATGGCCGAGTTCAGGCCGGAGATGTGCACGGAGGCAGCGCAGCAGGGGCTCATGCAGTGGCTGCTCAAGAGGCTGAAGGTGAGCCTGCTTTCCTCTTCTCAGCTGGGGGATAGCCCACTGCACACTGAGGCCTCCGCTGGGGAAGCTGCTCTGCTCCAGCTGCTGTTTGACAGCATCTGAAAGGCACTGCTGAGGACATGTGGTACCCAGCAGGGAGTTTCTGGCTGCATCCCAGGCTGCACAGTGGTGTTCTGCCTGTCAGGAGGGGCTCAGGAAGCTCAGGTGCAGAGCTCAGTAGCTCCCTTCTGCCAGCATCAGCAGGGCCTTGGGACAGGAGAGCATCCTCTGCTGAGGAGTGCTTGCTGCAGGACAGCACTTGCTGCTTGGAGTGCTGTGTGGTTGCTATACTGTCACCTCCAGCCTGCCTGGGGATCCTTTGGAGTGAAAAGTGTCCTTTGGGCTCTTCCCTCTCCTGTTGCTGTCTTGCTGGAGCTGCTGTGCTGTGCCCTTCCCTTCAGCAGCAGGGCAGGGTCATGGCCCCAGGCAGTTCCCTCAGTCAGGCTGCAGGTAGCCATGCATTTGGGGACACAAACTGTGCTCTGCTTTACACCTAGTGCTCAGTGCTTGCTTCCCCCCCTTTGAGCAGTGGAATACAAATAGCTGGGAACTGATGGCTTCTACGTTTGCTTTGTTTATGAATTCCTCCTGTAAACCTCTTTGCATCATTATCTGAAGGCCTCCTGCTCACTCTGTAGCTGAGGAGCTCTAGCAGCATGCAAAAAACATCCAATGCAGCTCAGGATCCCACTGCAGGGACTGGTTTTTTTAATTCAGGTTCAGCTTTTTGGTTTCATTATGATTTCTTTAACAGATTTGAGTGTGGAAGGAATGCATGAAATTAGTGATGTGACTGCAGGCTAAACCCAGCTCCTCTTCTCCTGGTGGTGATGTGCTGAGCCTCTGGCAGCTCCTCTGCAGTGTTCCTGGGCTGTATTTTGCCAGTTGGTGGTTTGGGTGACTTTGAGGATAGGGATGAGCTCCATGCACTCCTAGCAGCAGGGAAAGCTCATCCCAGGAAAGACATTCCTGTTGTGAATATGGCATCTTCTGGGACTTGTCAGAGCTTCCACCCATTCCTGAGGGGCATAGTGAAGGAGCAGAGCACATTCCCTGAGCACAATGCTGTGTTCTGCTTTAACTGTTGCTCCTGTGTTTGATGGGATGATGTTCTTCAGCCAGAGCTGTGCCCTCATGGGTCTCTTCTTCCTTCCCCAACAGGCTAAGATGCCTTTTGATGCCAACAAGCTGTACTGCAGTGAGGTGCTGGCCATTCTGCTCCAGAACAACGATGGTGAGCCCTGCCCCTGGGCTCAGCTGTGCCAGGCCAGGCTGCAGGCTCCTGCAGAGCCCAGCAGCACCTTGCCTGCCCCTGGGCTCAGCTGTGCCAGGCCAGGCTGCAGGCTCCTGCAGAGCCCAGCAGCACCTTGCCTGCCCCTGGGCTCAGCTGTGCCAGGCCAGGCTGCAGGCTCCTGCAGAGCCCAGCAGCACCTTGCCTGCCCCTGGGCTCAGCTGTGCCAGGCCAGGCTGCAGGCTCCTGCAGAGCCCAGCAGCACCTTGCCTGCCCCTGGGCTCAGCTGTGCCAGGCCAGGCTGCAGGCTCCTGCAGAGCCCAGCAGCACCTTGCCTGCCCCTGGGCTCAGCTGTGCCAGGCCAGGCTGCAGGCTCCTGCAGAGCCCAGCAGCACCTTGCCTGCCCCTGGGCTCAGCTGTGCCAGGCCAGGCTGCAGGCTCCTGCAGAGCCCAGCAGCACCTTGCCTGCCCCTGGGCTCAGCTGTGCCAGGCCAGGCTGCAGGCTCCTGCAGAGCCCAGCAGCACCTTGCCTGCCCCTGGGCTCAGCTGTGCCAGGCCAGGCTGCAGGCTCCTGCAGAGCCCAGCAGCACCTTGCCTGCCCCTGGGCTCAGCTGTGCCAGGCCAGGCTGCAGGCTCCTGCAGAGCCCAGCAGCACCTTGCCTGCCCCTGGGCTCAGCTGTGCCAGGCCAGGCTGCAGGCTCCTGCAGAGCCCAGCAGCACCTTGCCTGCCCCAGGGCTCAGCTGTGCCAGGCCAGGCTGCAGGCTCCTGCAGAGCATAGCAGCACCTTGCCTGCCTCTGCTCATGCTCCTTCTCCTCCACTCTGCCCTCTCCTTCCCTGCAGCTGTTGTGCTGTCAGGCTGTATTGATTTTACTCCCTGATGTATCAGTGTTAGAGGGCTGTAAAATCTGACAGTTAGCTTCATTTTTCTCTCTGCTCTGTCTAGACACCAGGGAGCTGCTGGGGGAGCTGGATGGGATCGACGTGCTGCTTCAGCAGCTCTCGGTGAGTGAGCTGCACTGCTCCCCACTCCCCTGCCAGCCTGGGGCTGCAAATGCTCAGCATTCTCCCCTGCAGGCTGCAGGCCTGTGTTGGAGCTAGCTGCAGGCCACATCTTTGTTGTTCCCTGGTGTTCCTGGAGGCAGTGCTGCCCGCAGCACCCTCAGGGCTGTGTGGAGCCAGGGAGTTCTGTGGGAAGAAGCTTATCCACAGCCTGCTGTGGACTGTGGGCAGGAGAAGGGCAGCAGCCCTGGGCTGTGTGTGGCTGGCAGAGGTTCCTGTGCACCCTGCCCCAGCATGCACCTCACTGGGGGGGGGAATGTTGCTTCCTTTGCCATGCAGGTGTTTAAAAGGCACAACCCCAGCACAGCAGAGGAGCAGGAGATGATGGAGAACCTGTTTGACTCCCTGTGCTCCTGCCTGATGCTCAGCTCCAACCGGGAACGCTTCCTGAAGGGGGAGGGCCTGCAGCTGATGAACCTCATGCTCAGGTACCTGCAGCTGGGGGGGCTTGCCTGGGCCCTCTGTCTGTCTGTCTGTCTGCTCTCTGTTCTCCCAGCATGTCACTTGGACCTTCCTGGGCATGTAAGCTCCACTCCTTGCCTTTAGCTCTGCCTCCTGAGAGCTGGCTTTGCTGCAGCAGCTGCTGGGAAGCACCAGTGCAGGGCTGTGTGGCAGGCACAAGGTGCAGGAGTGCTGGAGGCCAGGCCACTAATCCTCTCAGGATAGAAAAGACCCTTGTGAGGGTAAGAGAATCTCAGCATGTCTCCAGGGAAAACATCTTCCCCTTTGTTCCCCAGTGCAGTGACTCCTCTGAGCTGCTGCACTGCTGTGGATGCTGAGACAAGAACTCCTCTTGTGCAATGGCACAATAAAGAGGCATTTCTCCTGGGGCTGTGCCTTGTGCCACTCTGCATCCCCAGGGCTCCTCTGCTGGGTGCTGGGCAGAGGGCAAACAGCAGGCAGCAATGAGCTCTGCCTGCAGCCTGGGGCTGAGCAGTGTGCAGCAGCAGGGAGCTGAATAAATAAGCAAACAGGGATTATTCAAATAGCAACACTTGGCTGTCTGGAGGCTAATGGAGGGAGAGCTGCAGCCCTGAGGGGGAGGAGAAGCCTGCCCCTGCCTGCAGTGCTGCCTGAGCCTTGCACAGCTGAGGGAGCTTCCTGGGCCTGGGGTGGCACTCACTCTCTGGGCTGTTAACAGCTTCTCCTTCTCTTGGCCTCTGCTGGGTGCCTCTCTCTGTACAGGCTCCCAGCTGGAGAGCTGAGAGGGCAATGTCTCCCTGGCTGTGTTTCCCACTCCTCCCAAGCCCTTGGGAGGGGAAGAGGAGGACAGAGCATGAGCTGGCTGCCAGCAGCTCTGTCTGCTCAGGGGCTTGCCAACCCCTCTGTCTCCTGGCTCTTAGGAACCAAACTCACTCTGCAGTCTGAATGGGATTGGGAAGGGGACAGTGGGGAGGAAGGAACAGCTGATGGCATGTTGTCTAGCAGCTTGTGTCACTGCTGCCTGCAAGCATGAGGTGTGCTGGCAGCTGGGGATCCTGCTGAACTCCTCTTGTGTAGCTCAGGAAGCAGAAAGGTTGGAGATGTTCTTGTCTGGCTGCCCCAGCATGGTCCTGTGGCTTCAGAGCACCAAGGGGTGAGTGCTGCTGCTGCAAGGCTTGGGTGCTTGTCACATCTTAGAGTATCCAGAGAGATTAACCAGCTGTTAACTGTGTTTCCCTCTCCTGGTGTGCCTGAGAGGCTCTTGCAGTGCTCAGGCAGTGAGCAGGAGAGCTGTGATGACAGAGCTGCCCAGCAGCCTGACACTGCTGAGCTTCTGGCTAGCTTGGTGATGAAGAGCAAAGAACAGCCCTGCTCTGCAGCTCTGATTGCCCACCTCCCCCACAGAGGAGCAGGGCATTGCTCTCTCCTGTCAGTGTCCTCTGCAGACAAGGGCACAGAGCTGCTGCCTTTGGCTCTCACTTGGCAGGCAGTTAATCACTGGGCCATGCTCTGAGCAGGGGAAAGGAGTGAGCAAAGCTGAAAGTTTATTGACAGGGTGTGAGATAGATAAGCCATGGCAGGATAAAGATATCAGGCCTGGATCTCCATTGCTGTCCTGGAGAACATCAGATGCTGTGTCTGCTGCTGGTGCTCCTGCAGAGGAGTCCAGAGCCCTTCAGCTGGGCACTGAACCTGCTGGGAGACTTCTGGAGGCAGCAGGAGCACAGAGAGCTCTCTGAGGCCAAGAGCACGAGATGCTGCTGCTGTGTGAGCTGCTCAGGAGGCAGTGGGACACCTGCAAAGCAGCACAGGCTGCCCACAGCTCATCTCCTGGGCTTGGTGCTGGCCTGGCACAGCAGGGATGTGGGAGAGGAGCCCAGAGAGAAGGCTGGAGCCTGTGCCAGCCCTGAGGCAGCTGTGTGTCCCTGATGTGCACCTCTGCAGCAGAAAGGCTCAGTCCTTGGGTGGGATGCCTGTGTCAGCACTGAGATGTTTGCTCCAGGTGCCAGTCCCCAGTGGGAAGTGTATAAATGTCACATGGCATTAGATTCCTGCTCCCTTCTCAGTCAGAAGCACTCCCTGGGAGCCAAGCCCTCAGCCTGCCTTCCAGAGCCAGGCTTGCAGTGTCAGCTCCTGGGACACAGTGACAGGAGCTGATTGCTTCTGCTGGGAGAGAGGAGATGCTCTCTGCTCTCAGGGGAGGTGTCAGGAGCACTCTCTGTTGCACAGGAACAATGCTGTGTGGCTTTCCCTGGGATCACCTCTGTGTCTGGGCACAGACAGAGGCAGCAAAGGGAGCTCCTGGCAGCCTGCAGCCCCTTGGGCTGCCCAGTGCCTCTCTGGGCCCTCCAGCAGCAGTTCAGAATCCATGGGAGAAAGGACAACTCTCTGCAGCTGCCCAGGCCTGAGCAGAGCTCTTGGAGGGGATGCTCTTTAGGATGATGAAGATCCCTTTGTTTTCCTGCTCTGCTCTTCCCCATGACGTGCTGGCAGCTTGGGCTGCCTCTCCACTGTCTCCTGGCTAAGTACACAGCATTTGCCCCAGGAAGGCAGAGTTCTGCTTTTGCTCCTAGCTGGCAAAGGGAGAGGCCAAATCCTGCTAGCACCTCTTGTCTGGGGTGGTCACTGCCAGCTGGGGAGGGGCTAGCAGCTGAAGCTGTAGTGCAGGCTGAGCTCCCTCCCTCCTAGGGATGCTCTGCCTGCCTCTGAATTAGTGTTCAGCTGCAACTTACCTCAATAAGCACAGATGAGACCAAGATAAACTGCTTGCCCTCCAGCAGAATAAATATTTCACATAAAATCAACTCCAGACAGCCCAGTCAAGCAGCTATTGATCCCTGAAAGCCTGAACTTCAACCCAATGAATATTCCAGAGTTCAGCTCTGTGCAGCCTCCCTAAATGCTGATCAATATGCAATTACCTCCCCTGAAAACACTTCTTACATTGGCTGGCCTGAGGAGGGCTTTATTTTTAGCTTGCTGGGGAGGAGACGAAAGGAGAGAGGAGGGTGCTGAGCCTCCCTGCTGGAGGAGAGAGGAGGGTGCTGAGCCTCCCTGCTGGAGGAGAGAGGAGGGTGCTGAGCCTCCCTGCTG
>VWZO01009554.1:56059-75600 GCA_013396975.1 Bucco capensis | reverse complement strand
CTGCCAGTGCTGCTCCTCTGAACACATCCCTAGGGGCAGGGGAGCTCCTGCTGCCAGTGCTGCTCCTCTGGCTGTGAGGCCTTTGTCCAGCTAGCTTCCCCAGGGAACAGCTGTGAAGCTGCAGAGTTCTGTGCACAGCAAGGGGAGAAGCTTCCTAAAGAATTGCCTTTTGTTTCTCCTGCTGCTTTCCTGCTCCTAATGAGAGGTTATCCACAGTTTATCTGAAGAGGTCTTTGCAAGCCTCTTCAGGTGTGTTCTCAGGGGCTCACCAGCACTCTCTGCCCCCAGAAGCCTTCCCCTTCCTCCTGGAGAACACCTGGCTTCTCCTCACCAGGATTTCAGGGAGCTTGAGCTTCCTCCCTGCTAGGAACTAAAGGAAAGGAGGAGAGGGAATGCTGGAGCAGAGCAGGCAGTGTCCTGGTGTGATGTGACAGGACCTCCTGCTGCAGCTGCCAGTGCCAGCCATGGGCCAGCTTCATCTGTATTCCAGCACAGCTCCAGGCAAGATCGATCTCATTAGGGCTCCTCAACACCTCTGGCATGCTGAGGGCTCCCTGCCTGGCTGGAGAGGGAAGGGCTGCTCCCAGCCTGGGCAGGACACTGGGGCAGGAGGCTGTGGGCAGCAAACAGCATCATCTGCCACAGAGGAAGGAAGCCTCTGGCTCCCCACATGCAGGAATTTGGGATGGTTTGGGAGGTCTCTCTGAAGAAAGCTGTGCTGCATGCACACTAGCTGCCAGCTGCTGACCTCTGTCCCTCACAGGGCTGAGTGAGGCTTGCTTGGTGCTTGCCTTTCAAAGGAAACCTTTTCAGTTGTCCTTAGGAAAGGCTCTAGGAGCAACTCCTGCTCCTGCCTGTGACCTTCCCTGAGGTGATGCTTGCTGGGCAGGGGCTGTGGACTCAGGATGAGCATTGGCAGGATCCTGGAGCAGCTCCCCAAGCCCTGGGGGCAGGCAGGAGGATGCCTGAGGGTGAGGAGCATCCCCAGGTCCTGGGGACAGGCAGGAGGATGCCTGAGGGTGAGGAGCATCCCCAGGTCCTGGGGACAGGCAGGAGGATGCCTGAGGGTGAGGAGCATCCCCAGGTCCTGGGGACAGGCAGGAGGATGCCTGAGGGTGAGGAGCATCCCCAGGTCCTGGGGACAGGCAGGAGGATGCCTGAGGGTGAGGAGCATCCCCAGGTCCTGGGGACAGGCAGGAGGATGCCTGAGGGTGAGGAGCATCCCCAGGTCCTGGGGACAGGCAGGAGGATGCCTGAGGGTGAGGAGCATCCCCAGGTCCTGGGGACAGGCAGGAGGATGCCTGAGGGTGAGGAGCATCCCCAGGTCCTGGGGACAGGCAGGAGGATGCCTGAGGGTGAGGAGCATCCCCAGGTCCTGGGGACAGGCAGGAGGATGCCTGAGGGTGAGGAGCATCCCCAGGTCCTGGGGACAGGCAGGAGGATGCCTGAGGGTGAGGAGCATCCCCAGGTCCTGGGGACAGGCAGGAGGATGCCTGAGGGTGAGGAGCATCCCCAGGTCCTGGGGACAGGCAGGAGGATGCCTGAGGGTGAGGAGCATCCCCAGGTCCTGGGGACAGGCAGGAGGATGCCTGAGGGTGAGGAGCATCCCCAGGTCCTGGGGACAAGCAGGAGGATGCCTGAGGGTGAGGAGCAGCTCCTGGCCTCTCGTAGCTCCAGGCAGCACAGGATTTGCTTTCTGAGCACTCAGAACAGCAGCAGCTACTAATCCTCTTCCAGAGAGGATCCAAGCCAGAGCAAATATTGTCATTATGGACTAAAACTTGTGCCCCTGTGAGAGCCCCAAGCCTTCCCTGACCTCTGAGTCCTTGTGTGATCACCTCATTGCCCTAGCCAGGCCTTGCCCAGGGATGTTGGTGTTTTGGGGCACTGTTGTGATTTTTAGGGGAGCAGGAAACACAAAAATATGGGTTTTGTTGTTTTTTTTCAGGAAGCTGATTAAAGAAAGAAGGTTTAGAGAGCTGAGAATATTTCTGTAAATAACTCTTTTTTTTGAGCAGCTTCATATTTCCTGGGTTTTCTGGAGTGATCTATGGAAAGAATCAGCTCATCCTTAAAAAACCTGTGTCAGCTCCTTTAGGCTTCTCAGTGCTGCTAAAGATTGTATTGATAAAGCAGATAAATCTCTGCAGAGGAGCAGCAAAAGGGATGGAGAGAAAGCATTTGCCAGCCAAGGAATAGTGGGAAAAAGCAATGAAGATAGATCATTGGTGAGAATATTGCTGCTAAAATACTGTGTCAACACTTCTAAACACTCCCCAAAGATGATGATTTGGGGGGAGAAGCACTGTGAGATGCAGGCTGCTGCTCTGGAGAGTGGCAGAGCTTTAGACAGGAAAGGCTTCATTGGCTTGGGCTTGGGCTGTTTCCACTTGACAGCATCGTGCCAGGCCTTTGGAGGCTCTGAGGGTGTTTGGCTTGCTGCCCCTGTCCCTGCAGCAGATCCTGAGGCATCCCTCAGCCCAGCCTCTGGCAGTGACAGAGCAGCCACAGGCTGCTGGCCACCTGATAAACCTCTTATCTGCCTGCTGCTCCTGCCAGCAGCTTCCCTGTGCCTTGGACATGACACAGTGACTCCCCTCAGGCAGGAGCTGCTGCTGAGGCAGCTGCAGGGGAGCTGTGCTGCAGGGGAGCTGTGCTGCAGGGGAGCTGTGCTGCAGGGGGCAGGCAGCAGCCTGCCTTGGCCTTCCCCCCAGCCTGGCCTTGCTGGGGCAGCTCCCTGCAAACAGCTGCTTCCTGCACTGGTGCCATGGGCCAGGCTGTGGCAGTGCATGCTCAGAGGGCTGGAAGGCAATAAGAGGATGTGTGTTCCTCTCTGAAGGTAACAAATCTCAGTGCCCCTTCCCTCCCTTCTCTTAGTGTCTCTGTGCTGGGCTTCATTTCCCTCTCTTAATCCCACATCCTCCTCAGTGCTGCCAGCAGCATCTCTGCTGTTGGCATCCCTGCTGCAAATGCCTTGCAGCTCCTGCAGTGCCAGGGCTGCAGCAGTGTGCCATGAGGCTGCTGCACTTGCCCTGCAGTGCCAGGGCTGCAGCAGTGTGGCATGGGGCTGCTGCACTTGCCCTGCAGTGCCAGGGCTGCAGCAGTGTGCCATGGGGCTGCTGCACTTGCCCTGCAGTGCCAGGGCTGCAGCAGTGTGCCATGAGGCTGCTGCACTTGCCCTGCTGACAGGAAGAGGAGGATGGGTGCTGGGTGAGTTCATCCCCTTGGGACCTGTTCCTGAGCCAAAGGACAGAGGCAGAGCATGAGAGGTGCAGCTTAGGCTCTTGACTCAAAGTGTTTCAAAGCCAGTATGATTTCATCTCTCAGAATGTCTATGGAGAGAAGCACTTCCTTTGTACTCCCCTGAAGTCTGGAACAGCCAAATAGTGGTGGTGAGAGCAGTGTCAGATGCCCTCCCTGGAAAGGTGTGCTTTGGGGAGGATCAGGCTGCTTTGTGCCCCTTGAGGAGCAAAGAGCTGCAGGCCCTGCTCTGAAGCTCTGTGCTTTTGAACACTGCTGCAGCCTTGGTGCTGTGTGTGTGCTGCAGGGGATGTGCTGGCAGGGAGCTCAGCACCAGCTGCTGACAGCCACAGGGCCCTGGCTACCTGCTCTGGTGTCCTGCACTGGGGACACTCCTGTCCCTGGCTACCTCCTCTGGTGTCCTGCACTGGGGACACTCCTGTCCCTGGCTACCTGCTCTGGTGTCCTGCACTGGGGACACTCCTGTCCCTGGCTACCTCCTCTGGTGTCCTGCACTGGGGACACTCCTGTCCCTGGCTACCTCCTCTGGTGTCCTGCACTGGGGACACTCCTGTCCCTGGCTACCTGCTCTGGTGTCCTGCACTGGGGACACTCCTGTCCCTGGCTACCTGCTCTGGTGGCTTCCCCCAAGGGACACTCCTGTCCTTGCAGAACTCCTTGGGGCTTGCTCTGCTGCTCAGGAGCAGCTCAGCTCAGCAGTGCTGGGGTTCAGGCTCAGAGCANAGCTCCCTCAGCCTGTCCTCAGAGCAGAGGTGTTGCAGCCCCTGAGCATTCTCGTGGCCTCCTCTGCACCTGCTCCAGCAGCTCCATGTCCTTTGTGTGTTGAGGGCTCCAGAGCTGGACCCAGTATTGCAGAGGAGGTGTGAGCAGAGCAGATGTCTCCTGTGCTCACAGCATTGACCTTTCATGGCTGCCAGGCCTGAGCTGTAGGAGCTGACCCCCAGGAGCAGCTGAGCAGGCTGCAGGACAGGTTTCTGTGTCCTTTCTGCTTTGTTGTGCCACATTGCTATTCATTCCACGGGCTCCTCTGTAAATACAGTGGGTTTGTTGGAGGATTTGTTCCTCTAGCTAATTCCAGCTAAGTCTCTGCAGGAGCTGCATGTTGGCACAGTTGTTTCTTTCTCAAGCCCTGCTGCTCCAATAACTGTCCCCTCTGTGGTGACCAAAGGGCCACTGGAGTGGCTTTGGCCAGGGTTGCTCTTAGCCCCAGGGGAGGAGGCAGCAGTGCTGCTGGGCTGTAAGCTGCAGCAGGAGCCCTGCCTGGGCAAGGGGCTCTGCTCAGAGCCCTGAGGAGCAGCAGGAGCAGTGCAGCAGAGCTGGGATGGGTCAGGAGCTCCCCGAGGCTTCTGCTTGTCAGCACTGACACATGGGAATGCTACCAGTGAGCTGAGTGGCATGTTACAGGGAAAATAAGCTTGTGTGCCTGATCTCAGCGTGCAGTGTTCATTCTGTATCTCCAGAACATGTCTGTTCCATCCTGGCCTCCCTCCTGAGGAACCTGAGAGGGCAGCAGAGGACACGCTTGCTGAACAAATTCACTGAGAATGACAGCGAGAAGGTGAGTGCTGAGTGTGAGCCTGGGGAGCTCCTGGGGCACCTGCTGAGTGCCTGCAAACTGTCCCTGGGCCAGCCTGGCAGGCTCTGGGGCACGTGCTGAGTGGCTGGAAGCTGTCCCTGGGCCTGCCCTGGAGGCTGTGCTGCTTGCCCTCCCACTTGCAGTGTCTCCTGCTGCTCTTGCAGGTGGCAGCAGCAGTTGCCAGCCCTGGCCCGTGGCTCTGTGCTGCTGTAGGGCTGGGAGAGCAGAGCTGTGTGCCAAGGGGCCAGTTGTCCTCCTGCAGAGAGCCTAGGCATTGCTACAGTACCCACTGGAGATTCCCATCCTCTCCTAGAATGTGTCACTCTGCTGCTGTTGGCTCTGGGAAATCCTTCCCCAAATATTTACTTGCTGGTGCTGGAGAGATCAAACAGCTGAGGAACAGAAAGACAGCTTCTGCAGAGCAGTGATCCCCAGGGATGTGTGGAGTTCTCCTGTGGGGAAGGGCTGCTTCCTTAGCTTCCCTCATTAGTGTGTTTGGAAGGTGTTCTTCATAGCCCCCCTGCCACTTGCAGGTTTCCCATTGCTCGAAAGGCTTCCAGCTGCAGATCACAGGAGAGCTCTGAGGGCTCTGATGCCTTTAGCATAGGCTTGCACAGAAAGGTGCATGAGAAGCCCAGGAGGGCTGGGGAAGCAGAGCACAGCAGGGCAGGCTGCCTGGGCACTCAGCTCTGTTTGCTGCCTCTTGGCTGGAGCTGCTGAGAGCATCTTGGGAGCAGGATCACACTGGAATGCCTGCAGAGCCAGGGTGCTCATGCAGCCAGTGCTCCCACCATCCTCCCCAGGCTATCCCTTCCCTCCTGACAGCACTGCCAGCTGCCAGGGGAGCAGAGGAGCAGGAGCACTGGAGATGACTGCACTGTGCTTGCTTGCTGAGCTGTCTCTCTTGTGCTCTTGCAGGTGGATAGGCTGATGGAACTCTATTTTAAGTACCTGGATGCAATGCAGGCAGCTGATAAGAAGATTGATGGAGAGAAACATGTATGTATTGCTTCAGTCTTGCCAGCTCATGTCTGTGATAGCTCCCAGGGGCTTGTCCTCTGCACAGAGCCTTGGCTCAGCCATGTCACTCCCCTGAGCTGTGCCTCAGACCTGGCCATTGCTCCCTGGCTCTGCTTGCCCCTCTGCAGCTTCCAGCCAGCCCCAGATCAAATGGGCTGAGGGCTCCTCTCCAGCAAGGCCTTCTGGCTCTCTCCTGGAATGAACTTGGCTGGGAGGGACCAAGTCTCTGCTTCCTTTTGCCTTCACTTTCACTTGGTTTGGCAGCTGAGGAGCAAGAGAAGTGCAGAGAGACAATTCCCTGCCCATGTGCAAGGCCTGCTGCCCTGCTTTCAGAGCTCTGATAGCTGTGAGGTGCCTGCTCTGATCAGCTAGGGAGCTGCAGCCCAAGGCTCCTCTGCTCCCTGCACAGCAACAGCCAGTTGGGTGAATGGCAGGAGCCTTGCCACCACCCCAGGGTCTTTGGAACTGAAGCTGGAACAGACTTTGAGAGAGAGGGAGCAGCTTGCAGAGCTGTTAGCAAGCTTGGCCAGCTGCCCACAAGATGCTGTGTCTCAGCTCTGAAGAGGGGCTGAGATTGATGAGCAGTGACAGGGAGCAGTCAGTGCAGCCTGGGCCCCTGCAGCCCCACCAGCAGCTGCCAGGCTGCTTCCCTGGGCCCTGCCAAGCATTCCAAGGGCACTGGAGCTCAGCAGGGCTGCTGCTGCTCAGACAGGCACAGGGCAGTGCTGGATGCAGTGGCTTTTGCTGCCAGGCCCCATGTGGACAGCTGCAGCCTCACAGATGAACCCTGGGCTGCAGGAGAGTTGCCTTGAGCTCCTGAGAGCAGAGCAAGAAGTGGTTTGATGTTCCCATGCCAGTGTTGGGCTGTGGGGCCTGGAGCTGCAGAAGCTCTGGTGCTGTGTGGGCACAGCTGGGCCCTGGGGCTGGCTCCTGCAGCAAGCAGCAGCACAAAGCAGGGATGGAGGCAAGTGCAGGGTCAAGAACTCTGGGAGAACCTTTGCAGTAGCATCAAGCATTCACCTTCACTGAGGCAAAGGGGAAAGAAGCCAAAGAACCTGAGTCTTTCCTCCTGTAGCCCAAAGCCTCACTGGCAGGCTTTGTGTGCTGGGATGGGGAGAGCATGGGGCTCAGTTCCCTGCTGGTAGAGCTGCTGTAGGCTAGGGCAGAGATCTGTGTGCAGGCTGTGTGTCACACTCAGTGCTGAGCTCCAGGCCAGGCCTGGGGCAGCCTCAGGGAAGCTTTGAAGTGCTTAGTGGGCCCCAAGGTGCTGAGCTCTGCAGGGCTGCAGCCTTGCCCCAGGCAGAAGCCAGCAGTGTGTCCCTCAGCTCAGGGATGCTGTGGCCATGGCACTGCAGTGCTGGGAGCACAGGCATCCCATGGATGCTGGGAGCTTGGTGCTGTGTCCCTGGGCAGCTTCTGCCCTTCCTCCTGCAGTAGAGGACATAGCTCCCACAAGTCCAGTGTTGAGATCCTCACCTTTCTGCCTGTCCCCAAGCAGAGTGATCCCTGAGGAGATTTGCTGGGCTCAGCCTGTGCTGCTGAGCAGGAGATGGAAGTGTCCTGGGGTGATGCTGCTGGTCCAGGTGAGCACACCCTGTGCTCAGGAGGGACTGGAGGTGATAGCCTTGGCATTGCTCTAACTGCCACCTGGAGCCCAGAGCAAGGTCCATTTGTCTCCAGCCCCTGAGGCCTCTCAGCATCTTTCTCAGAGCTTTTACTTAGTGAAACGCAGAAAATCTCTTGTCCCTTCTCAAACTCTCTCTGTAGGAAATGGTGCAAAATCTACAGCTCTTTCCTCCCTCTAAGGTGAGGTTTAGGTTTAGCTCCAGGCAGCAGCAGCAACCTCAGTGATCCCTGAAGAGGGTGAGAAAAGGCAGGAGATGGTTTGATGTATTTCTCCTTCCACAGAAAATGATGCTCAGCAGGTTTATTGGCTCAGATGTCCTCAGCAGACACCTTGTGCTGTAATGACTTACAAATGACATGCTAATTGTGCCACAGAGAAGTCATTGCACCCTTGAGCTCCAAGCATCAGAGCAGTGCCCAGGGCTGGGGATGTGTATCAGGGCAGCATTTCACTGGCTCTGCAGAGCCCAAAGCTGCAGGTGTTCTGAGGGCAGGACACAGCATCCTGCCATGGTCCTGGGAGGCTGAGCTGCTGGGCTGGCCCTGCCTGTGCTGGGAGCTTCCCCAGCAGCTGGGCAAGAAACCCAAGTGAGCTCTGAGCATTGCTGCTGGGTCTGGAGATGTCCTGGCTGCCCTGGTGTGCTGCTGTCTGCTGCCTCAGGGGCAGGGGCAGCACAGGGAGCTTGGCAGCTCTTGCAGGCTTTGGGCTCAGTTTCCATGTTCTGCTTGCAGGGCACAGGTGAAGGAATCCTTCCCAGGGCACAGGGCTCTGGTGTTCTGGCTGGTTCTGTGTGGCAAGGGGAGAGAATCTCTCCTTGGTGTGGGAGACAAGTGCTGAGCTGGAGGCCTCAGTGTCCCTGCCAGTGAGGAAGCACAGCCAGGGCCTGGAGGGGAGCAGTGCCCATCATCTGCTGCCTGCCCTGGAGGGGAGCAGTGCCCATCATCTGCTGCCTGCCCTGGAGGGGAGCAGTGCCCATCATCTGCTGCCTGCCCTGGAGGGGAGCAGTGCCCATCATCTTGTGCCTGCCCTGGAGGGGAGCAGTGCCCATCATCTGCTGCCTGTCCTAGAGGGGAGCAGTGCCCATCATCTTGTGCCTGTCCTGGAGGGGAGCAGTGCCCATCATCTGCTGCCTGCCCTGGAGGGGAGCAGTGCCCCATTGCAGTGAGTACCTGGAGCAGATGTGATGTTGTGCACAGCTCTGGCAGATGCACTGCCCCTTCAGGCACCCCGAGGCCTGTCAGTCCTGCCTCATTAGTGAGAGAGAAGCTCATTTGAGCTTCAGAGGAGCCCATCTTCATGCTGTCCTCTCCCATCAGCCAGGGGCATGGCAGCTCAGCCTGCTGGCAGATTAGAGATGGCATCTGAGTGCTCATTTGGAGCTTAGCAACTTGACAGCTGTGAAAGGGAGAACAAGTGGGGAGCTGCTGCTGGGCTGGGAGGCAGGTTAGCAGGGAAAGGGTGGCTGTGGCTGGGGGAGAAAAACCCAAAACACTGTGGAAAGGCACCCTAGGACTGTCCTTGTCTTCTAATTCCTCTCTGCTTCATTTGCTGGCTCAGAGTCCTCTGTCTCCTCTGTGAGAGAGGCTGCAGGAGCTGCTGCCTCCTCACTGCAATCCAGACAGCAGCTGCCTGCATCCAGCTCCTGGTGCCTGTGCCTGGATCAGAATGCAGAGCAGACACAGCCTTTGGGGCTCAGCATCCTGGCCTCTGGCTCAGGAATTGAGTGCCAGGGAGGAGTTGGAGCTGTCACCTTTGGGGCATTGCTGTGGTATGTCAGCTTTAGACTGATCAGATTGAAGTGACCTGACATGGATGTGGGGTGACACAAGTCACTCCTGGCACAAAATGGGATTTTTTCTCTTTACTGGAAAGAGCTTGGGTGCAAGCTTTGTGCAGGCATAGCTGTGCCCAAGGGCTGGAGAAGCTGGACTGAGTTAGTTGTGGAGATGCTGGGGAGCTTCCAGGAGCTGCTGCTGAGGCACCCAGAGCAGTTAGTTGGTTGATGGCATGGGTGAGTGGCCATGGTGTGTTAAATGTGACTTGTCCTTTCCCTGGCAAGCTGGCCTGGAGGGCAGGAGCAGTGCCCATGTCCTGCTGAGCTGCTGTGCTCCTCATCCCTTTCCTGCTCACTGCTACTTGGCCTCTGTGTGCCTGAGAGGCTCTGCTGGCTTGGGCTGGACAAAGCAGGAGTGTTTGGTAGCTGCCCTGGTGCTGGTGACCTTGTGTGTGTTAGCCTGCAGGCTGTGCAGCCTGAGGCAGCAGCTCGTGCAGCAGCTCTGCAGCCTGCCATGGCTCTAATGAGGAAATATTGCAGGGCTGGCACGTGCCCACCTGCCAGCCACTGCCTCATAAATCACAGGCTGCAGCCAGCCAGCAGCCCCTGACAAGCTGCTTCCTCCAGTTAGCAACAAAGCCAGAAAACAAAGCCCAGGATGCACGAGGTCAGACGTGACAGCAGTTCTCTGGCCTGCTGAGCTCCACCAGGGTGGATGCCAGGGCCTGGTCCTCCCTGGGGCACTGCTGGGCCCTGGGGGCTGGGCTGGGCTGCTCCTGCCTCTGTGCTGAGGAAGCAGAGATGGAACAGCCTCTGCTGCCTGCAGCCTGCCTTTGGCTCTCGGCTAGAGGAGTGTGCAAAGGAAAGAGTGCTTGGTGTTCCTGTGGCACCAGGGACCTGCTGACAGACCCTGGCAGGGCTTTGGCCACACCAGTGTCCCTCACCAGTGCAGCTGGGGGAGCAAGGCAAAGCTGGCCAGTGCAGGACTTGCAGAGCTCCTGTGGGAGCCTGCAGCAGTCCTGCTCTGCACTGCTTGCCAGCAGCCCTTGGATGGCCAGGGAGGAGCAGGGCTTTGCTCCCTTCTGGCAGAGCACCCAGCACTAGCAGATGCCCTGCTGGCTTCCACAGTCACCCTCTCTGATCCCTCAGTTTAGAGGTGTAGTTTGGGTGTTTAAAAGCAAGCTTTAGTTTGCAGGTGGACACCCTTCAGCAGCAGCAAAGGCAAAGCCTTGCTCAGAGTGAATGGGATGCTTGTGAGTTCAGATGAATGCTGAGAGTGAGAACCAGAGAATGGTTTGGGTTGGAAGGGAGCTCTGGAGCCCATCTAGTGCAACCCCCCTGCAGTGGGCAGGGACATCCCCAACTAGAGCAGCTTGCCCAGAGCCCTGGCAAGCCTCACCTGCAATGCCTCCAGGGATGGGAACTCAACCACCTCCCTGGGCAACCTGGGCCAGTGTTCCACCACCCTCCTGGGGAGGAACTTTTTCCTAATATCAAGTCTAAATCTACTCCTTTCCAATTTAAAACCAGTGAGTGGCTGCTGTCGTGGGCAGCAGAGCAGCTCAGCAGTGTCTCAGCACTGCCATGGCAGGGGCTGGGGCAGCCTGGGCCCTGTGTCCCAGTGCTGCTGGAGGGGCTGGGGCAGCCTGGGCCCTGCTGGAGTGGCTGGGGCAGCCTGGGCCCTGTGTCCCAGTGCTGCTGGAGGGGCTGGGGCAGCCTGGGCCCTGTGTCCCAGTGCTGCTGGAGGGGCTGGGGCAGCCTGGGCCCTGCTGGAGTGGCTGGGGCAGGCTGAGCCCTGTGTTTGTGCAGGACATGGTTCGTCGTGGCGAGATCATCGATGAGGAGCTGGAGGAGGAGCTGTACCTGCGGCGCCTGGACGCTGGGCTCTTCGTGCTGCAGCTGCTCTGCTACATCATGGCTGAGATCTGCAGTGCCAGCGTGCCCCAGGTCAGCCCTGCCACCTTCCCCAGGCTGGAGCAGCCAGGCACTGGGGCTGCAGGAGCCCAGTGCTGTCACTCAGGGTACTGGGGCTGCAGGAGCCCAGTGCTGTCACTCAGGGCACTGGGGCTGCAGGAGCCCAGTGCTGTCACTCAGGGCACTGGGGCTGCAGGAGCTGAGTGCTGTCACTCAGGGCACTGGGGCTGCAGGAGCCCAGTGCTGTCACTCAGGGCACTGGGGCTGCAGGAGCCCAGTGCTGTCACTCAGCTCACACTTGGGAATGGAGAGGCCCAGCTGTGGCACTGCTGGGGGAGGGGAGGGCTGTGTGCTCTCAGCTCTCACAAAGGTCCAGGCTGCAGCAGGTGACTTGTCTCTCTGTCTTCTGTGTCCCCTCAGATCCGTCAGAGAGTGCACCAGATCCTCAACATGAGAGGCAGCTCCATTAAGATCGTTCGGCACATCCTGAAGGGTGAGTGGGGACCTTCCTGGGCTTGTCTCACCCCCAGCAGGGGATGCAGGGTGAGCCCTCAGAGCTCATCCTCCTTGGCTTCACAAGCAGCAGCTGGGGTAGTGCTCTGAGGGCTGGCAGGCAGGTTTTACCTTGGGGCTGGGGCACTGGCTGTCATCTGCTGTCCTGGAACAGCACATCTCCTCCTGCTGCCACCTGCCACAGCCTGGCTGCCTCTTGCTGGTATTAACATGAGAGTAAATACTGAAGGGAAGTGCCTGTGCATGCTGGAGGGGAGAGGAGTGAGTCTCATCCTTCATTAACACGGCCCTGCTCTTCACCATCTGCACCATATTAGTGTCCATGGTGTATTTGTCTTGTGCTTAGTGTCAGATTAATATGGATTATAGCATTAAAGTATCCTCTGTAGCTTTCAAGGGTGGCTGTTGTGGTTTGCAATGCCAGCTCTAAAGTACTGATTGTTAATTGCAATGCTTATGTTGCATTAGAGCCATGCTGGTGTGAGCTGTGCCTGCCCTGCAGCTGCAGGGGAGGCAGAGGACAGGGCTGGGGCTGGGGGGGCTCCAGCAGCCTCTGCTGCCACAGCCTCCCTGCTGGGACACTTGGCTTGTGGCCCCTGGAAGCCTTGGAGGGCCCAAACTCTGGGAGTGTATCCCAAAAGGGTAGAGAGCCTGGAGCCTTGGCTTGACTCTTTGCAGGCCTCTTCCCAACTTGCTCTCAGGACAGCTGAGGCCTGGGTTATTTTTACTTCTTGTGCAGTCCTGGTTTTCTATTTTTGCATACTAATTGGATGCTTGGTGTTCAGCTTGATTTTTATGGCCTACATACTCTCCATGTTCCTCTGGCAACCTGACAGCTGATGGAGCCCTGGGGGTTGCTCAGAATCACTTGTGATGCAAGCAAGGCAGCCAGGCTGTTTTCTTAGGGCAGGGCTTTCAGGGGCTAGCTGGAGGCTCACTAGAGGCACTGAGCAGCACTCTGAGAGTTACTGCCAGCAGGACACTTCCTTTATCCTTGGGAAGAGAGCAAGTGAAACTGGGAGGATGTTGTGGGGATGGAGACTGCTCTCTGTGCAGCCAGGGCTGACTGTGTCGGGGCAGCCCTTAGCCTCCAGCTCTGGTCAGGGCTGGAGTGAGGCACAGAGCCCTCTGCACACTGACAGGATGACATTCCCTCCTGCTCCAGAGGCCCTGCCTCTGGTCCCTGCTCCCTCTGGGGAGCTGCTGGCAGAGGAGCCCTGCAGGGTGATGCCTGGGGAGGTGCTGGGCTGTGATCCAGCAGCCCTGTTAGCAGGGGGCTCAGGAGGAGGTGAGCTCTGTGTTTCCCTCAGCCTGCTCAGGCTCCATGCTTCCAATATCCATTACAAGCTCCAGTATTTCC
Organism: Bucco capensis; assembly: GCA_013396975.1. Taxonomy (NCBI): domain Eukaryota; kingdom Metazoa; phylum Chordata; class Aves; order Piciformes; family Bucconidae; genus Bucco; species Bucco capensis. Next base: position 62,555 of record VWZO01009554.1, on the reverse strand, counting down.
CTATTGATTTTTACTGTGCTGTGACCATTGCATTTTGGCTAATGAAGCAGAAACCAATCCTGGGTCCTTCCTGTGTGCAGCTACAGCAATCTGTAAGCTCTGTTTAACTGTTGAGCTTACACTGGGCTGGTTTTTTGCTTGCTGCCTCACCAAAGGGGTGGAATTTTAACTACAGAAATAAGTACATGAATCCTCAGTGGGAGAATTCACTCTGTTAGCCTGGCTCTGGGGGTTTTGCCTGCTCTCTCCAAAGTAGCATCAGCAGCTGCTGGTAACCCAGAGAAGAGTCTGCTGGGGGTCACTGGGGCTTGAGCCTTGCAAAGCCTAAGGGTTTAGAAGGGAAAATGCTGAGCTTTTGGGCAGGATCAGAGGAACCTGTGCCTTGCTTTTGGATGCTCCAAGCACAGAGCTGTGCCCACAGGGCTGTTTGGGGACTATCCCTCCCTCCTGTGGGTGTCTGGAGCCCCTGAGTGGCAATGGCAGGCAGGGAGGTGATGCCCTTGGGCTGCCACAAGCTCAGGTGCTTGCAGTTGCTGTGTTGTTTGAGGAAGAGCTCCTGGGGACAGGCTTGCTCCTCCTGAGCTCCTGCAGCTGCCAGAATGCTCTGGCATGGCCCAGAGGGGACAGGAGAACCAGAGCCAGATGCTGTGCTGGTTTTTCTCTGCCCTTGGCTAACATGCAGCAGCAGAGCTGGTGCTGAGCTGCCAGGACCTTGTCCTTGCACTCAGGGAGCTGCAGCAGGTCTGTGCCTGCCCCTGCCTGCCTTAGGGGTGCTGAGAGCTTCCCTTCAGCCCTGCTCCTGGGCAGGGAGAGGAGGCCAGGCAGCAAAGCTCAGTGTTCCCCTGCTCTTGTTACAGGTGCTGGAGCAGTTGATAAATATTAAAAGGATTTCTCCCAGAGGCCCTGGCACAGAGCTGCTGCTTGTACATGGAGAGAGAGAGACAGGGAGAGGGAGGGAGGGAGGCTCCCCATCAGCCAACTTCCCCCTGTCCTCACTCTTTTCAGGGCTCTTGTAATCAAGGCTTTGATGGAGCTCAGAAGCATGTAGCAGTGCTGAACATATAAATATTAAAGCAAACTTTCCCCAGCAGCCTCCCATTCAGCTGCTGAATACAAGCTGTTGTGTTTGTTGGGGAAGAAGGGGAAGAATGGGAGGAGGCGGGGACTGGGGAGCACTGAGCAGGCAGCCTGCTCCTGATCTGCTCAGATTTGTTCAGCTCCTTGCTTCTGCAGCTCTAAACCTGCTTTCCTTTCTTCCTCTTTAAGCTGCCTTTGAATATGCAGCTTGTGGTGGCAGGAGGAGGGAGGCAGCTGGTGCAGGAAGGGGAGCTGCAGCAGCCAGGGAGGCTTAGCAATGGAGCAGTCTGCTCCTGGGTGTCCAGGAGGCTTTGGGTTCCTTGGTGTGAGAGAGTTCAGTGGTTGAGTGCCCAGTTCAGAGCTGCTCACTGGGCTGAGGGAGGAGCTGGCAGGAGCAGCAGCACTGTCCCTGGACAGCAGGGAGCAGATGCTGCTGAGTGCTGCCCCTGGGGCTTCTCCCTGCTTGGGCTGCTGCTGCACCTGCCTGCTGCAGCCTCTTTGCCCAGAACCTTCAGGGGGGGCAGGGGTCAGGAGGGGTTCATTATGCAAAGCTTTAGCCCTGGGGGTGGGCAGCAGAGCCAGCAGTGCTCCCTGAACAAATCCCCAGCCAACTGCTTGCAGCAGACACAGGTTGGTATTGTGCTGTGGTACCTGCAGGAGGAGTTGCCATTGCTCCTCAGCTCTCCTCAGGTGTGCTGTCTGTGCTCCTGCCCACAGAGTATGCAGAGAACATCGGAGATGGGAAGAGCCAGGAGTTCCGTGAGAGTGAGCAGAAGAGGATCCTGGAGCTGCTGGAGAGCTTCTGAGCATCCTGGGGCTGCTGCAGGACTGCCGAGGAGCTAGGGGCTGAACTGCTCCTCTGCCCGTGAGGATGTCACCTGGCTCTGCCTCCTGCTGCTCTCCTCCAGCCTTGGCTGCAGCACACAAGGGATGTTTCTGTGAAACTGCCTGGGAGAGGGTTTGGAGACATTAAAGAGTTTGCTCTTTTGTAAGCCCTGCTTTCTTCTTGAGGGAGCCTGGGGGTGGGAGTGCAGCTGCAGGCCTTGCTCCAGGGCAGCTGGAGGTTCTTCCTTTCTTGTTGTTTGTGTGTGTGAAGTTGTTTTGCTGCAGCTCAGAGGATCCTAGTGGGCAGAGTGAGGCAGCAGAGCAGTGTGTGGGCTAGAGGCAGGGGGTGAGGAGGAAGCCCTGAGAGCTTAGGACAGTGGCTGCAGGTTCCTGCAGCAGTGACAGCACAGAGCCCCTGGGAGCAGGGAGAGGTGCTGTGTGTGTCCAGTTCTGCTGCTCTTCAGTGGCAGAGGGAGACCAGGACCCAACCCTGGAGGGGAGTGGGAAGGGAGGGCAGGCAGCTCTCACCCCTGAGGGGATGCTGCAGTATGGCCAGGAGGGAGGATAAGTGCCAGTGAAATGCCCAAGCCCCACTGACAGTCAGCTTTGGTCTCAGCTGGCTCCCTCTGTACAACACCAGGATCCTGATCCTTGCCCTGGGAGTCTGGATTTTACAGCAGCAGTAAGGAAGGGAACCACCTCCTCCTGCAGCCTCTTGCAGGTGCCAGTGGAGCTGCAGGAAGCCCAAGGCCTTTGCCTGTGCCCTGGCAGCAGCAGGACAGCCCACAGCTGCTCTGCTCCCTTCTGCACTTGCAGTGCAGGATGTGCCACACTCCAGCACTGCTCAGCAGTGCCCAGCTGGGACAAGGAGGAGCTGAGATGATTCTCCCACATCCTCTCTTCTCCTGCTGAAGTTAATGAGTGTCATCACAGCTCCAGCAAGCTGGGCCTTGCCTAATTTAGAGAGATTTGCATGCTGGCAGCATTCATTTTTTATCTCCAAGAAAAATGCCTTGTCAGGGAAGCTGGAAGGCTTCCTTCCCTCCTGAGTGTAGCAATGGTGGCCTGGTGCTCCCAGCCCCTGCTGCCAGGGAGCAGCAGGGAGCTCGAGGCCTCAGCAGCCCCAGGGAGCTCTGCTGCAGGACCTGGGTGAATCCCTCACTGCTTCTCTTTTCAACCCCATCCCTTAAAGGGGTTTGAGTGTCCTTGATCTTTCAGGTATGTTTAGGGGACACAGAGGCTGGATGTGGGAGCTGAGCCTTGCTCTCCAGAGCAGCTTGTCCCAGGGAGGATGCTGTGTCCCAATCCTGGGGTCAGGGGAACCTTTGGCACCCAACTCCACCTGCACCCTGAGCCTTGCTGCTGGGAGCCACTGGAGCCTTTCCTGGGGTGCTCTGGGTGCCCCCCCCGGGCCTGCTGCTAGTAATTAAGGTAATTAATCACCCTAATGTGCTGCTGCAGGCCAGCTCCTTTCTGCTGTGATGCTCAGCAGCACAGAAAAGCCTCGGAGGGATGAGGAGAGTGCTGTGAGCCATGGAGCTGTGGAGAATGTCCTTTCTGTGACTGGGGGAGGATTCAAGGGCTGAGCTAGTGAGGGATTTTCTGCAGGAGGCTGCTGTGGGTTTGTTCCCTCTGCTAAGCTCTTCTGATCCTTCTGACCCTAGGTTAAAGGGCAGCAGCATCCCTGCTGGCTCTGGGGAGCAGTGCAGAGCCCCAGCAGCACCTGCTGGGCTCCAGGCTCCTGGCAGCCAGGGCAGGGACACTTGAGGAGCTGAGTGGCTTTGGTTCACCCAGCCTGAACCTTCCCTGGCACCCACTGCTAGTGAGCAGGGAGAAGCTTCCCAAGGCAGGGCTGGCTGGCACAGCTCCGTGCCAGGGAGCAGGAGCAGAGGCTGGAATGCAGCTGGGAAGAGGCCTGGGGTGGGACTGGGACAGGAGCAGGGGCTCTGCTGGTGCCCAGGCTCTGCAGGGCCAGGAGGCAGTGGATGGTGTGGGGAGAGCCCCATCCTCAGCACACCTTCCTGGGGTCTGTGCTCTTGTCTCTGGTTGTAAACAGATTTGACTAAAGAGGTAAATTAGAAGATAATTAGAGGGAAGATGATTGATGAGGCACTCTGGTGAGGGGGAGGCAGGAACCTGCCCTGCAAGAGGAGGGAGAGGAGGATGTTGTGCAGCAGGAGCTCACCCTTGGGCCTGCTGTGCCTGCACTCCCCTCTGCAGCAGGAGCAGGGATGTGGAGCCAGGGCTCTGCTCCCCAGGCAGTGCTGCTGCAGGAGGGATGGGAGAGATGATCCCACTTGGGTACCAGGCTGCTGAGCACCAGGGCAGGATTTGGGAAGCAGGAGGAGCAGCAAGGGATGGGGCAGAGGCTGTCCCGGGGTTTGCAGAGCCATTGCTTTCCTCTGGGCTCTGTGTGGGCACTCACCCTGCTGGAGTTTGCCTGGGCAGGGACTTCTCCAGGCTGGGGCAGGAAGGAGGAGGCAGAGGGATGGGGACACCAGCCCCACAGAGGGAGGGAGCCCCAGAGCAGGTGGCTGAGGGCACTGGGGAAGGAGGTGGTGGATCCTGGCTGCAGGAGCAGGCAGGAGCAGGCAGTGCTTCCCCCAGCACCATCCTCACCCGTGTCTGGATCAATCCTCAGCTCTGCTCCTGGCTGAGCCTCTCCAACAGGGAGAAATGAGAGCAAATCGTGACTGAGGAATGCCTCTTGACGTGCAGGAGAGAGCCAGGCTGCACCAGACACAGAGACAGTGCCAGAGCTGGGAGAGGAACCTCCAGCAGCACAGATCAGGCACTGAGACGCTTGATTTCTTTCTAATGCATTTGATTTTTCTCCCTTAAGGAGCAAGGGTTGAGGGAAGGCTTTCCTCCTGGGGCAGTAAATAACCTGGAAGGGGAAGGGGGTCTGGTTTGGGTTTGTGAGGTTGGTTTGGGGTTTTTTTATATTAATTTGGAAAGAGGGAACTGTTGCCAAGATGACTGACACCTGCAGCAGTGGAAAGCTGCTGGTGGGTTCTGCAGAGGAGGAAGGAGTTAATGGCCTGGAAATGGGCAGGGATCCTTCTCTGCAGAAATAATTCTTCTCAAGTCATTTTCCTGGGAGTTTCATGCTCTGGGATCACCTTCCCTGCATGGAGCTGCTCTATGTGGGGCAGAGCTTTCCCCCACCTCTCCCACCCTGTGCTGGACTCCCTGGAGGGAGAGGCCAGGGATGTGAGGCTGTGGCTGGCCCCAGGCTGGACAGGAGGATGTTGCTGCTGCACTTCCCTGCCCTGGGGATGCTCTCCCTGTGCTCTGGGCCCTGGTGCTCCCCTGCCAGGTCGTGCTGCCAGCAGGACCACGCTGGTGGCAGCTGGAGGAGCCCATGGTGCTGCTGGAGCCTGAGGCCAGCAGCTGGCTCCTCTCTGGCTGCTGTGTGTGGTGCTTTGGTGTTCGGGGAGGCTGAGCTCTGCTCTCTCCTGAGCTCCCACTGCTGCTCTGTGCTGGAGCTTTCAGATGGGCCCTGTCTGGGTGCCTTATTGCTCTGGGGATGATTTGTGGAGGAGCAGCTTGTTCTGCTGGCTGTTGAGAGCTTTGTTTTCCTGCAGCACACGCAGACCTTTGCAAATAATCTAATAATGCAGGAATGTCAAACTTCAGCGGCGGCAGGAAATCCTTTTATACAGCATTGTCAGGGCTCTAAACAAGGATCAGAAATGAGCTCCCTAGCAGGGTGCAGGGTGCTTATTCTGCCTGTCAGAGAGATGAACAACCCAATCCACTCGCCCAGGCAGATGGGGATTTGAGCCTTGGCTTGTGGGACTGAGGGAGAGCTCAGGGACCAGCCCCACAGCTTGTGGGGGGTGTGGGGCTGGCCACCCCTGGGGTAAGAGCAGCTGGGGTCAGGCAGGCAGCAACCACCCCACAGAGCCCCAGGGCAGGGGGGACTGAGCCCTGACCACTGTGAGCAGAGCCTCCTGGCTGCCCCATGGGGTGCAGGGCCTAGGTCAGGGAGGTGCTGCTGATGGAGACAGGTCCCTTCCAGCCTCTGATCCAGCTGTTCAGAACTCGGCTGCAGGCTCACCTTTGCCACCCAGCAGATTGCAGAACACACACTTGTGAACCTCACAGGGACAGGAGCTGTTGGATGTGGTGCTGCTGGAATCTCTGTGGTGTCACCACATGGGAACAGCCTCTGGATTCCCCACCTTGCACACCTCCAACCTGAGCACATGGGAGATGAAGCAGCAAACCTGCTGCTGAGGGAGATGAGGGAGGTTTCATCCCTGGGCAGGTTGGGCTGGAGCAGGAGCCCTGCCAGGGAGGCAGCAGCTCTTCCAGAGCAATAGCAAGCACACTGATAAGGGAACCTCGTTATGCAGCGAGCACTGGCATCTCTCTGCTCTCACTTCTGTGTGCAAGCAACCTCCTGCTCCTCTCCCTGTCAGGCAGGCAGGGGTTCATCGAAGCTGCCTGGCTGCAGGGGCTGACAGCATCTGCTTGGGGCCTCTCCCTGATGAATTCCAATTGAGGAGGAAAATGAAACCTTCCATGTGTGCCTGAGATGCGCAGAGGCTCAGCTCTGCCCTGAGTGCTGGGCCCTGCACCCCCCCCC
>VWZO01009554.1:0-40454 GCA_013396975.1 Bucco capensis | reverse complement strand
GTCAGAGCAGCTCGGAAGCATTCCCTTGTGCCAGACCCAAAGCAGTGTCAAGCACTGAATGTATCTCTCAGAGCATGGAAGGGTTAACAGGTAACCTGCAGCCCTGTCCCCCTGCTAGAGAGCCCCTGACCTGTGCCTGTGCTGGAGCAGCAGCCCCGGGGGAGCTGAGGGCTCCAGCAGCAGTGCTCTTGGTCCCAACAGCTGAGCTCAGCTCCCCAGCAGAGAGCCACAAAGCCTGTTGCATGTGGCAATCAGTTTATTGCTTTGCTCTGTGCAGGGCTGAGCTGCACAGGCAGCATCAAGCCTTTGGCTTCAGCAGCACAAACCTTGCCCTGCTGCCAGCAGTGGGGCAGGGACAATCCAGGAGCTGTGTCCTTGGGGCTGGAGCAGGAGAGCTGAGCCCCTGCTCTCCTCTGGAGGGGAAGGGAGTCCTTTGGCAGGGGCAGCCCCTGAGCTGCTGCTGTCCCCTCTGCATGGCACTGCTGTGGTGCCACCATGTCACCCCTGCTGGCACTGCCTGCATCATCTCCCCACGGATGTGCTGTGCTGGGGCATGGGGACACACTCCATGTGCAGGGAAGAGCCAGCCTGGAGGAATCAGGGTGATGTGGCCACCTCCTCCTCCAACTTGTGCCCATGGGGAGGGTGCTGAGGCAATCCTCCCTCTGCCCCAGAGCCCTCTGGGGACAACAGCATCTCCCAGGTGAGCTCTGCTCCCCTGTCCCCTTGCAGCTGCTGTGCAGTCCTGTCAGGAAGGAGATGGCTCCTGTGGGCCAGCTGCTGCTGTCCTGCTCTCCTGCTGCTCCAGCCTCTCCAGCAGCAGCAGGATGTTGTCAGTGAACTCATTCCTCTGCCTCCCCATCCCCGAGAGCTTCACAGGCTGCAGGCTGCTGTGGGGAGGCTCATAGGCACGAGGGCAGCACTGCTGGTTCAGGAGGAGCCAGGTGCTGTCAGGGTCCATCTGCATCAAGTGGAGGAAAACACTGGAAAAGAGTGGGGAGAAGGGAAAGAAGAGTGAGGAGCAGCCCTGGTAGGCAGCAAGCTCTGAAGGCTTGGATGTGTGCAGCTGAGCAGGCCTGAGGCTCCCTAGAGAGCTCCACTCGTGTCCTGCTCCTCCTCAGGCCAGGAGAACACAGTGCAGTGGCTTCCTATCCACTGGCAACCTGGAGAAATCCACTTGTTCCTGTGCTCCTCAGGAAGTTATCAACATCAAAGGAGCAGCTGGTGAGTAAGTGACTGGGTTTGTACACAACAAAGCCCCAGCACTGCTCATTAACAAGAATTAGGAGGCAGGACAAGCTCCTGAGGCTCTGCTCCTCAAGCCCTGCAGGGATGGAGACTCCAGCACTGCCCTGGACAACCCTTTGGGGAAGGATTGGTTCCTCACACCCAGAGGCTGTTTCCTCTTGTCCTCCCTCAAGGACACAGCATGGGAGCTGGGAATCCCCCTCGGGTGGCTCCTGCCTCTCTGCTCTCTGGAGGCTGAGCCTCTGGTGCCAGCCTGGCCTGAGGCCTGGGATTCTCTCCAGAGAACCTGCAGTGCTCTGCAGCTCCACAGCTCCACTTTCCCATTGCCAAACTAACTCTGGGGGAGTTTCCAAGCAACCTGTTTCCATGGCAAAGCATCCTGGGCTTAACCCAGGTTTGCTTTCTGTTGTTGCCTTTGTATTTTTTCACTTAAATATCATTTTATTGCCTTTTTTTCTGGTGCAGGTGCTCCAGCCCAGGCAGAGACAGATGTCAGTGAGCATCCAATAAGCCAGCAAGCCCAGAGAGACTCCCTGCACCATCACTCTCTATCTAGAAAGGTCTACAAAGAGCTCCTGGTTGTGCTGAACAACTTATCCTGCTAGCAGGGAGCACTTTTGCTGCCTGGCCCTTCCCCAGGCTCTAGGCAAAGCCATAGCACAGGGAGAGGGTGGCAGCATCTCTGCTGAAGCTTTAGCTAGGCACAGGTCACCAGAGACTGAGGAGTGGGAATGTAGCTATCCTGCTGGGAACAGCCAGCCCCACTCTGCAGACTGCCTGGCAGCTCCATGGGGAACTTGGCAGGCTGCAAAGCTTTGCTGGGAATGCAGTGTCCCTTTCAGAGCAGTCACTTGCAGCTGGAGCCCCAGAGCTGTGCAGTGCTGCTGTGGCCTAAGGGCAATGTCTTCACCTCTTTTCCTTCCAGGGTTCTGCCCCTGGAGTGCCAAGCTGCTCAGGGATGAGGAGCTGAGCTCTGCAGTGACTCCAGGTGCCAGCATCCTCCTGCCCTGTCCCCAGCCCCACAGCAGCTCTGCCATGGCAGCAAAGGCATCCCCAGTGCCCCCTGCTTCTCCCCAGCTCTGAGGAGCTTTGGGGCTTGCTGGTGTTTTCCACTCTCTTCCAAGCTTTGGCTAACATTCCTCTCCTAGAACACCTCCAGCAGTCACCTTACAATGAAGCCTATTGTCCCATTTTCTCCTCCTCAGGCATGCTGCAGTCCTTTTCTTTTCCCCCAGCATCTATTTTTGCCTGCAGAGTGCTGCACAAAGCTGCAGCTACAGAACTCCTTGACTGCCACTGGTTTAGCTAATGAAGCCCCAGGGTCCCAGCAATGGGATGGAGCAGCCTCCTGGGGATAGCCAGCAGTGCCTGCAGCCCCTTGCCCCCTGACAGCATCCTCAGGCAGGGCAGGGAGCTCCTGGCTGGGCTCAGGCAGCCTGGAAGCTGCTCCCCAGGATGGTGCCTGCAGGGAGCAGGGCAGTGTGTGAGGGATGCTGGGCTGGGGCTGACAGGAGCTCTGGGCTAGCTCCTTCAGAAGCATTTCAGGATCAGGCTTTGGCATGCACCAGGCTGGAAGAGCCTTCCCTGGGCCAGCAGTGCCTCCAGGCAGAGCCAGGAGCAGGCAGGAATCTGCTGGCAGAGCAGCTGCAGGAAGGAGAGTGAGGCAGGGCTGGGAAGGGATTCTTCCTGGGTATGGAGCACAGCTCCAAGGCACTGGGATGTGAGCCACACAGGCTCCAGGAGCAAGGATCAGCCAGGACTAACCCAACTCCTGCCCCCACAAAGCCAAGGCCAGGCTAGCAGTCCTGCCCTCTGCATGCTCACAGGAGCATCTCTGGGGGGGTGTGTGGCCAAAGAGCTACCCAGCCCAGGCACTCCCAGCAGCTCCTGCTTGCTGGGGGAAAGCCATGGGGGGGGAGCTATGTCACATCTGCCATGTCCCCCTGAACATGGAATTAAAACAATACAGAGAAGAAACAGCTTCCTTGTCCTGAGGTTTGCTGCTCTCCTGCAGCTCCTGAGCCCCCCCTGCACCCCAGGGCTGGGGCACCTCTCAGGTTCCAGTCCCTAGCCAAGCCTGCTGTTGTGCTTCCCTTGCAGCACTGCCTGCACAGAGCAAGCTCTGATTCTCTGAAGGCTATGCAAGCCACAGCTCCGAGCCCCTGTGCAGAACAAATGCTGCTGAGCCCTGCTGGGATGCCATCAAAGCCTCCAAGGTAAAAATAAACTGCCTCTCCCAGCACAGGCATCAACACAAAAACCTGTGGCAGCAGCTTCTGAGAGCTCCTGCCTCAGATGCACTGCCCCCTGGGGCAGCTCTGCCCTCACCCTCCTCTGCCAGCCCTGCTGCTGCCCACACAGAGCAGGGGATGTGCCCTGTCCTTCAGCAGGGCCACAGGCACCTGGCTTGCTTACTTGCCATGTTCTGCTCTCCAGGCTCATTCTAGCTGCTGACACCTCTGGTGACAAGAAGGATTCCTCAGGCAGAGAGCAGAAGCCCCAGCAGCAAGAGCTGTGCCTGCTGTGCCTGCCCCTGAGCTCTCCTCAGAGCCAGGCTGCTCCCCTGCCCCTGCCTGGGCTGAGCAGCTCCCACCCAGGCAAGCAAACCCTGCAGCAGGTTTAGGGATGGAGCAGCTGGCAGTGTCTGCCATGTCCTGCAGCCTCCTGGCACCAGAGGCCAAGAGCCCCAGCATTCCAGCACAGGAGCTAGCTGGAAAAAGGAGCACATCCTCCCCTTCTGCCCCAGAGGCACTGTGAGGCTATCTGCCAGCTGTAACCTGGGGGCAATGTCTCTAGCTCCTTTTGGGGAGGAACTGGTACTGCAGCAGAGAAAGGAGCTAGCTTCCCTGGGGGAATGGGACAGGCTCCCTGGGCTCCCTCTGCCCACAGCTGCATTGCACATTACCTCTGGGCAGCCTCCTGCAGCTTCAGGGGTTGCTTGGCACTGAGGTACATCAGGCAGGCACCTGCCACTTGCTCCAGGTCACTGTCACCTGCACAAGTGGAACAGAGAAGGGGAGGAGGTGACCTACTGAGGGGCTGCTGCCTCACAGAACCAGCTCCAAACTGGCAGCACGAGGCTTCTGAGCCTTTGAGCTGCCTGAGACAGGCAAAGAGCAATTAGGCAGCAAAGCCTGTCCCTGCCCAGGGCCAGCTCCAGCAGGAGCAGAGAGCTTCACTCAGCAGCAGAATGGCATGTGCTGCATGGCAGGGTCACTCAGCCCCAGCCCAGCCAGGAGACTCTGCTGCTCCAGCTGTGCAGCTCATGGAGAACACAGCTGCAGCAAGCCAGGCTCCCCAAGACCCACTGCTCCTGCACAGTGAGGTGAGCAAGGGGCTGGGCATCCTCTCTCCATCACTCCTTGGGGACGGAGGGCTGAGCAGCAGCTCTGAGAGCTCTCAGAGGCCAGGACCCAGCAGGAGCTGCAGGGGATGAGGCTGCAGGGGCTCAGATCAAGCCCCAGGGGCAGAGCTGGTGAGCTGGGATACAGGGAGGCAAGCCTGGGGAGCTCCCCTGGAGCCAGCCCTTCCCTGGGGCACTCACCCATGTCCAGCTGCTGGCACAGAGAGCCCAGCCCCTGCAGCACTGCCAGCTGCAGCTTGAAGGCCAGGCTGTGGCTGTACACTGGCCCAGCCCTGGCACTGCCTGGGGCCTGGCTCAGCAGGGAACTGGTCAGCTTGGGCAGCACATCCCTGGAGAACCTCTGCCTCAGGAAGTCTCCACAGCTCCTAGCCAGGGTGCACAGCAGCTGCAAGAGAATAAGTGCAGGTGTGGGAGAGCTCAGCAATGCACAGCAGTCTGGGGACAGGACACTCCCTGTCCCTTGATGATCTCCTAGCCCCTGAGAGCAAGGGGAGCACAGCTGCCAGCCTCCAGGAGCATCACTGCTGGAGTGAGAGGCTGTGCCCTGCACCCTGCTCCTCCTGGGCCCCAGGACTGCTCTTCCCATCAGCACAGGACAGGCCAGAGGAGCTGGGACACTAATGCCAAAGCCAGGGCAGTCCCTGTCCCCAGGGGAAGCCCAGCCAGGCACTGTCCTTGCTGAGCTGAGCAAGGAGACACTGCAGGACATTTCTGGCAACAGAACCCAAGCTTAGTGCTGGCTGTGATGCTCTCTGGAGCTCCTCCAGAGCTCACAGCTCTTGTGCAGCAATCTCTCCCTCCTCTCAGGGCAGGCACAGGAGAGCTGTGCTTCCCCTGCAGCTTCCCAGCTCCAGGCAAGTAAAGCTCTCCTGTCCTTTGCAGGGAAGGATCCCAGCCTGCATCTCCTCCTGAGCAGCAGCCCTGGGGCTGCCAACCTCTGCACCAAGGGAGCCAGCAAGGGAAAGCTGCCAGCTGACATGTTCACGAGCTCTTCCACGATGCCATCACCCTGCTAAGTCTTTGCTTAACCTCTGCCCACCCCCCCAGCATCACACAGTCTCTCCTCTCCAGCCAGAGGAGGATGCTGAGGCTGTGGCTCCAGCTCCAGGCACTGCTCAGGCTCCTGTGCCCTGCAGCAAGCACTAGCACTGCTGTGCCCCAGAACAGGCTCCAGGCTCTAGCTGTGTGCTGGACTGCCCAGGCTCAGTGCTCCCCTCAGCAATGCCTCAGCCCCTTGCTTCCCAAGCTGTTGGCACAGTCCCTGCTGTACCTGGAAGGCTCTGAGCACTACCAGAGGATCATCCCTGGTCAGCCTGGCGACCAGGGCTGGCCACACACGGTGAGCCAGGGGCAGCAGCTGGTCCCCATGAGGATGCAGGACAGTCACACACAGCTCCAGCACATCCAGCACCTGGGGGAGGGCAGGGAACACACTGTCAGACTTGTGCAGCACTCAGCTGGGGAGCCACGAGGGTTCTGCCACAAAAGGGGGTGGATTTAGTTGAGAGTTACCTGTGCACAGAGCACAGGCCTGCTCAGCAAGGGACACAGAGCCAGGCTGGAAGCAGGTCAGGCTTCCTGGGTGATCCTGAGCTGCACTAGGACCCCACTGCTGCTCTGGCTCACCTGGGAGGGCCTGGAATCTGGGTTATGCCTCCCTGCTGCATTTTCTGGCTCACTTTGCAGTTGAAAAGCAGGCCACCTTCAAAGGATCCTGCTCATCAAAGCCCCAGGCTGTGAGCCCTGCTTACCAGCAGCCCAGCCACTGCAGAGCTCTTCCCAGGGCTGCATGCTACAGCCCAGCAAGGGCAGGGGGAGGCCAGCACCTGACTCCCAGGGTGTATCAGGGGGAGGCCAGGACCTGACTCTCAGGGTGTATCAGGGGGAGACCCAGCACCTCACTCCCAGGGTGTATCAGGGGGAGGCCAGCACCTGACTCCCAGGGTGTATCAGGGGGAGGCCAGCACCTCACTCCCAGGGTGTATCAAGGGGAGGCCCAGCACCTCACTCCCAGGGTGTATCAGGGGGAGGCCCAGCACCTGACTCCCAGGGTGTATCAGGGGGAGGCCCAGCACCTCACTCCCAGGGTGTATCAAGGGGAGGCCCAGCACCTCACTCCCAGGGTGTATCAGGACAAGGGAAGCCAGCCTTGAGATTCTGCTCAGCCTGGCTGCCATGCCACAGAGCTGTCCCCTTCCTCTGGCCAGCCTGGCAGGGCCTGGCCTCAACTGGAAGCCCAACACACATCATGCCCATGCTGAGGAACCCCCAGGGCCCCCCCAGTCCCCCCAGCCCGTGCCCCCAGACCTGCAGGCGCAGGGGCAGGCTGCCCTCAGCCAGGAGATGCCCACACCTCTCCATCACATCCTTGGCCAGCTGAGCATGGCCTGGCAGGGGAGCTTCTTCTGGCTCAGAGCTGTTTGGCTCTGCCCTGGCAAGGGTTGGAACCTCATCTGAAAGACAAAAGCTTTGCTGAGGCCCTGAGAAGGGCCTGGAGGTGACAGTGGCTAGCCACAAGCACTCTGCAGGCTCCCAGGGAGCTACTGTAGCCCTGAGCTCTGCCAGGGAAGGGCCAGGCTCAGGGTGGCCTGGGGAAGCTTTGCTCTCTTCCCTGGGCAGTGCAGCTGCTCTGACATTTGCAGTCTCTCCTCACCATGGACTTGCTCTCCATTGATTTCTACTCGTGGTGAGAGGCCTGGCTGTTTAAAGATGAAGTGTTTAAAGGTCAGGATTGCAGCACAGCCCAAGGAAGACTAAAGAGTTCTCTGCCAAGGCCAAGAGAGAAAGGGGAAAAAATGGGACAGGGATTCCCAAGGGAGGGCAAGAGGAAACTCTGGGACCTGTCATGAGGTGAGGAAAAACACAGTGTGCTTGTGTCTCAGAGCCAGAGGAGCCTTGCTCTGCAGACATGTCCCTCCTGCCCTGCACAGAGCACAGCACCAGCCAGCAGCACCTCCCATGAGCTGAGGGCAGCTCAGAGCAGACCTGAGGCTGTCAGGAGGGGGCTGAGCTTTCAGCCTGCTCCCTAGTCCCCTGAGTGCCAGGAGGGAGCCCCAGAGGGCACCAGCTGTCTCCAAGCTGAACACACACAGCACTCACCTGCCTCCTCATCCCCTGCCTCAGGAAGGTTTCCCTCTGCAATCTGCTTCTGTCTGATGTAGTCCAGGAAGAATTGCTCCACTTGTTGCTTTGTGCCCATCTGCTGCCCCTGGGAGCCAGCCCTGCTGTGCCTCTGCTGGAGCTGCTCCCTGCAGGACGAGCTGAACCACCGGGCTGCAAAGAGGAGCTGGTAGGTGACCGAGCAATCCTGACCCCTCCTGCAAGCCAGCAAGGTACCACAGGTCCCCTGAGAGAGGAGCATGCCTCTCCAGCCCCACAGGACAGAGCTACAGAAGCAGGTACCTGCTGTCCCAGCACCATGACCCCTGATGGTATCAGAAAGCTAAACCCCTGGTGCAGAAAGGAACACACTCCCTGTGCTCCTACAGGGCAGCAGGAATGCTATCCCTTCCCTCATGTCTGCAGGACAGACAAGCAGGAGCTGCTGCTGATCCCTGCTGCAGAGCTGGCCAGCCAGCAGAGCAGGGCTGCAGCACTGCAGTAGCTCAGCTGCCTGAACCCCCACGGCAAGGCCAAAGGGGACAGACAAGTGCCCTCAGTGCAGAAGTGTGCCAAGCCAAGCTGGGTAGGTACCTAGAGCTGTCATCAGGGAGTGCAGCACCCTGAGGAGTGTGGAGGCCTGGCTGTGGTACGTGTGCTCCAGTGCTGCCAGCACATCCTGCATCAGATCCTGCAGCAGGGGCAGCAGGCTGGCATCCGAGTGCCTGAGCATGGTGTGCAGCACCTGGGCAGCTCGGGGCTGCTGGGGCAGCTGCCGCAGGCTCAGGGAGATGCTGTTCACCAGGTAGTCAGAGTTCTCCCTGAGCAGAGCCTGCACGGAGCCATAGCCACAGGCCTGGCACATCTCCAGCAGCGTGCCCAGGGCTGTGTCACTGATGAGCAGAGTCCTGTCTCCAGCCTTCTCCAGCACTGGGTAGAGAGCTGAGAGCAGCAGCAGGCGGAACTCCGTGCCCAGCACAGCAGAGAAGCAGCCCACCCCCTCCAGCTGGATGCAGGTCTGCCAGATGTTGCTGTTGAGGGTGTGGGTTGTGAGCTGGGGCTCTGGGGCTGGGAGGAGCACACTGCTGCACACAGCCCTGGGATGGGCAGGGAGTGCTGGATGCTGCAGGGAGTGCTCAGGGCTGCCTTCTGCTGTGTCGAGGCTGGTGAGCAAGTACCAGTTTGCCTGGTCTGTGTACTCCTCCAGGATGGTTGTGATGGAGCCTTTGAGATCATCCATGCTCGGGGGAACCTCCCTTTCCTGAAGGACATCCACTCCCACTCCAGCAGCTCCTGGGATCAGCTCGTTGAGGACCATGGCTGCCTGCTTCCTGTAGAGGCTGGACTCCCCGTAGAGGCCCAGGAAGTGGTCCACCAGCAGGTAGAGGTTGCCATAGTAGCCCAGGAGGCGGCAGACCTGCAGCAGGAGCTGCAGCACCTTCTCCTCCGTGAAGAAGCGGAAGCGTTTCCTCTGCCACCTGCCTCTCTGCAGCCTGGGCTGCAGGGAGCCCTCCCCTCCCCACCCCCTGTCCTCCACCACCTTCACATCCCTCACATCCAGCTCCAGAACCTGCACCAGGGCCTTGGACAGCCGCTGCAGGTGAGAGGCAGAGTTGAGGACAAGGCTGACCTTGGGGCCCAGCAGCTTCAGGTAGCCCAGCAGCAAGCTCAAGGTGGACACCTTGCCCATGTCATCCTGAGAGCTCATCAGGCGAGGGAGAGCTGTGGCAAGGGAGTGGAGGTTCTCAGAGAGGACATCAGCCAGGGCTCTGCTCTGGGCTACCATCCTCTGCTCTGCAATGCCTTGCAGGACCTGGTTACACCTGCTCTGGACTTCACTGCTCTCGTCATTCACCAGCCCAACCAAGGCCTTCAAAAGATGACTGAAGGAGTCCACCAGTGACTGGCTGCAGTTCCTCAGCAGGTACTGGACCAGTTCCACCAGCTCCAGCCTCACCTTCCAGTGAGGGTGAACTGAAGAAAACTCAACCACTTTCTGCAGGAGGAGAGAGAGTTTTTCAGCAGTACTTTTCCTCCACTCAGGGCCTCTGTGGACCATGAGTTCTGATACTCTGCTTTGCTCCACTGGCAGCTTTACTTTAGTCTTTGGGACTCTGGCTAGTTGTGCATCAGCCATGACGTAGCCCACAGTCAGAGAGAGGAGCCTGATGGCACACGCAGTGGCTTTGTGACCTTGTTTGATATCTCCAGTGATAACCCGGCACAGCGTCATGGAAATGCCAGGCAGGAAGGAAGCAAACAAATCCCCACACTGCTGGGTCTCCTCCTTGCCCAGCTCCTGGTGCTCCTGGCACTCACACTGCAGAACCAGGACCTGCAAGCACTTCAGAGCAGAGATCTTGATTTCCTTTGCCTTTTCTTGCTCTGCTAGGCCCAGGAGCAAGGACACAGCAAATCCTAGGAGCGGCAGGGTGGCAGGCTGGTAGAGAGCGAGGAGCGCATCCCCACGAGCCGAATGCATCAGGGTGTGCAGCGCCTGGATCACGGCCAGCTTCAGCTCCTCCGACAGCGGGGCTGCCGTGCCGGAGCTGGCCGGGGGGGCGAGGCAGCCGCAGAGCTCGGAGAACAGCTCGTGCAGCAGCTCCTGCCTCCTGACGCGGGTGGCCGCCAGCACGGAGCCTATGCACTGCAGCACGCTCTGCAGCAGCCGCTCCCGCCTGGGCCCGGGCCCCCGCAGGGCGAAGCGCAGCGGGAACAGCACGTACTCCTGCAGCTCCTGCAGGGCCGAGGCGCTGACGGCGGCCAGCCGCGCCTGCAGCAGCACCACGTTCTCCACGCTCTGGGCCCGCGTCAGCTGCACGCACACAGGCCGCAGGGCCCCGAAGGCCTGCTGCGGGGTGTCGAACACAGCCATGGCCGGGCAGCCCGAGGCCCTGCTGGAGCTGTCACTGCGCGGGGCCGGGCGGAGACCTCACGGGCCTGCCCTCCCCGGGGCTGCCCCCGCCGCGCTCGGGGATGATCCGCGCGCCTACCTGCTCCCGCACTGGGGCGGCCACGTGCCGGGCGTGGCGCGGGGATAAGCGGAGCGGCAGCGCGACACANCGCGGGGTCAGGGGTCACGGCGCCATCTTGTGGCGGCGGCGGTCCGGTGGCTGTCGGTGAAGCTGCGCCGCGCCCTCCCCCGCGGGCCGAGCAGGCCCGGCCGGGCCGCAGCATGTCCTCCTTCTCGGAGTCGGCGCTGGAGAAGAAGCTGTCGGAGCTGAGCAACTCCCAGCAGAGCGTGCAGACGCTCTCGCTGTGGCTCATCCACCACCGCAAGCACGCGGGGCCCATCGTCTCCGTCTGGCACCGGGAGCTCCGCAAAGGTAACGCGGCGCCCCCAGGACTCGTCCGCTGCTCTCGCGCTGGATCCCGGTCACCGGCTTTGCCCGCCGCGGCCTGGCGTGGGGCTGCACCGGGAGCTCCTCCGGCGGCCTCTTCCCCAGCGGGGCCGCGGCCAGGCCCCGGGTCTGCCTCCTGGGGACCTGTGAACTCCGCGGGGCGGGCTGGGGAGGAGTTCGTGAGCGGGACAGGAGTCGCGGCGTAACGGGGCCTGCGCGCCGGCCTGTGAGGAGTTGCTGTGCGGGCTCGGCGCGGGCTGCTAACGGTGCTGCTTGGATCAGAGGGTAGGAACCTTGGTTAAACAGGGAGGTGTGAATGCAGAGGAGGGAGGATGCTCAGCCATGCTGGGCCACGCAGAGTAGGAAACCGAGATGCACTCAGCGTGGGCCCCTGGCTGTGCGCAGGTTAGCTGTCAAGTGCTTTGCTGGCTGCTTAGCTTTGAAATGATGCTGTTAAGTCTTGGGTTTGGGTTCCTGTTCCTTATCCAGGATAGAATGGCACTGAGGAATCAGGAGGTAAGCAAAGGAGAAGTGGTTCTAGAGAGCTATAGAAAGTGGGTTTGTGCCTTTTTTTTTTCCTCTCCTTGCAGATTCACTTAACTAAAGTTAACTTTTGATGACTTCTCTAATTGCTTCATAACGAGGTCAGGCAGAGTCCCTGTCGGTGCCTGTCCCCAGGGACAGCTCTGAAAGCAGCCAGTGGCACCTCTCTCCTGCTGGCAGGCAGCAGCAGCTGATGCTGGGGAAGCCCTAGCTGCGGTGGCTTCCAGCTGCTTGCTGGAGTTGCTATTTAGAGTACATTAAGTGCAAGGTTTGGGAAAGCACTGCTGCTTCCACCTCGTGCATGGGTGTGGGTAGCAGTGTGCTCTGGAGAGCAGCATCCCCCCCACAGGCAGACAGAAACTGAGAGGAAAGCTTCATTGACTATTGCTGTAGCACAGCCTTGTCTGGAGAACATCTGAGTCTGCACAAGAGCTTTCTTCTACAAGGCTCTGGACCCAGGGTTATTCCTGATGTTAATGAATGGAAATGGTCTGTTGTTCCATGAATTTGCTGGTAGGATTTAGTCCTGTGTTGACAGTTTGTATTTCCACAGCTTTCTGCAGAGCTGAGATGTCACTGGGTACAGAAAGTGTTAATTAAACCCTTGTTAGTTAGCAATAAACTCACCTGGGAGAGGGGAGGAGATCAGGAACTGCTGGAGTGGGAGGTCCCAGATTTGCCTTGGCAGCTTGGGAATGTCTTCAACTTTGTTTTTAAGCTTATGCACCTTTGAGAGCCATGTTAGTGATTCCAGGGGAGAGAAATAAATGCAAACTCTTCCTCTTTTTTTCCCATTCTTCCTTCTTTTTTCCCCCCTTTCCCAGCAAAATCAAGTAGGAAGCTGACTTTCCTATACCTTGCAAACGATGTCATCCAGAACAGCAAGAGGAAGGGTCCTGAGTTCACCAGGGAGTTTGAGTCTGTGCTGGTGGATGCTTTCTCTCACGTTGCCAGGTATGTTGCTCTGTTAGTGCTGCCTCTTTTCCCTCTAGAGACTTGCATTCTTGTTCTGCAGAGCTCCATGCCACTGCCTTCTGTGGGGTGCTTTCTGCTGGCTTGTTGGATTTTCAGCTCTCAGGAATGCTTGTACCCTGTCTGGAGCTGGGACTGGATTCTGACCAGTTTGTGGCTAGGAACTGCTTGCTGTGGCTAGTTCTGTTGGGATGTGAGTCAGCCTCTGTGCAGCTCAGATGTGCTTCAGGGTTACCACCAGCTGTGTCCATGGGCAGGGAAGCTGAGCCACACAGCCAATGGCTCTTCCCTTTTCTCAGAAGGCTTAAAAAAGAATTGGTCTTTTGGATCCCTGGGTTCTTGTCACTCTTCTGGGCTGAGCATGGCTCCTCCTTGCATTGCTCCTTGCAGTGGTTGGCTGGTCAGTAGTCTGCTTGCTTGAGGAACGAGGAATTTGCAGCCACAAGGGAAGAGGTGATGCAGCCACCATCCTGTTAAAAAGGGGCTGTCATTCAGCTGAGATTCCCCCTAAACAGCATAATATTCCTGTTATCCAACATGCTGCAGTGCTCTGTGTCTGGGATGCTGCTCTGGCTGTGGAACTGAGTGCTCTCTGCCAGGACATTTCAGTGCTTAATGAGCCAATCACCCTGCTCTGTAATTGGGATGTTACTGAGTGAAGCAGCTGCTGTAATCCCCTGAGCTCTACACATCTCAGGGTGTTTGATAGCTCTTCTTGCAGCTTCTGAGGGATAGCAAGTTTGTCCCTGTCCTGCCTTTGGGGTGGGGACACCTCCCAGCAGTGTCTGGTGCCAGTCAAGGGGGAGAAGGGGCCATAAATGTGCTTTTGCATGTTTTATCTCAGACAAGATGAGAAAGATTCTCTCCCCAAGTGCAGACATTGCAGTGGAGGCAGCTGCTGGTTTGAAAGATGCTCTTCTAAAATGTAAGGGATGTTTTTCAGCTGACCTGTTGCTTGTTTTCTGATCTTTGAACAGAGAAGCAGATGAGGGCTGCAAAAAGCCCTTGGAAAGGTTGCTTAACATCTGGCAGGAGAGGAGTGTGTATGGCAGTGAGTTCATACAGCAGCTGAAACTGTCCATGGAAGACTCCAGCAGCCCCCAGACCAAAGGTAAATGCATCTTGCTTCTGTCCTGTGCTCTAGTGTGACCTAAAGTGGCAGCTGTTTGACTGACAGCACTGTGAGGAGCTGAGCTCTGGGCTCCTGCACGTGGGTTGTTGCCAGAGCTGCTCGTGGAGGTTCCTCAGCACTGCCTTGGCAGGAGCCAGGCTTCCTTCAAGCTGCAGGTGCAGCTTGTGCCTGGCAGCAAGGCTAGCTGCAGGCAGGCAGAGTTCTCCAGGGCTGCCTGTGTTCTGGAGACAAGCAGGGTGCAGGGAGCTGTTATGTCCTCCTGGAGAGTTGGAAGTGTCCCACTGTGTCTCTTGTGCTCAGCTGGGTTATCAGCATGCTTTGTTCAGTAGTGTTGGTGCCTGCATCCTTACAGGAATTGCTTTGTTGTGAGTCAGCAAGGACTGTTTCATGGTTGGAGGCTGGAATGTGTACCCAGAAGCTTGTCTCATCTCTTCTTTTTTGTGCCAGCTGATGCAGTTTAGGGAGAACAATCACTTTGCACTAACACTGCCAGAACATCCTGGGTGTAACCTGCTCACTGCAGGAGAGCTGTGAGCAGCTGAGCAGGAGCTCTCTGTGTGTGCTGGGCTCTTACACTGCTCGGGCAGCTAGCTGCCTCCTCTTCTGTGCCACCTGAAGGGATTGAGCTGGCAGTGGGAGCAGGAGGATGCCTGAGCCCTGGAGGGTGAGGGTCATGGAAAATCAGGAGTGGTCTGCTCAAGGCAGTATCTGTGCCCTCTGCAGCTAAAGGAAGTGTCAGTGTCTTGCAGGCAGCTGCAATGACATGGTGGCTTTGGGCACCTCTTGCTCTGCTCCCCACAGAGCTGCAGTGCTCAGTGTGAGGGAGGTGGCTAAGGCATTAGGAAAGTGCTCTTGAGCTGTTTGTGGGTGGTGAGAGCAAGCTACTGGAGCTGGTAATGAGTGCAGAGTTAATAGGGAGTCATGAGCATGGAAGAGAGACACTGCTGGGGTGTGTGTTTGACATGCTTCTCCAGGCAGAGCTCCTGGCTGCTGCTTGGGCAGCTTCCAGCAGAGTATGGCATGCAGAAGGTGTTGCCTTTCCCCCCAGGTGCTGGGAGACAGCTGGCCTCGCCCAGGACAGAGGGAGCCTGTGCTCTGGGGGTGGAAGGTGTACAGCCCCTGTGTGAAATCTTAGGGCTTCTCTGCTTTCTGGGGCAGCTCTTGGTCCTGGAAGGACAGAATTCCCCTGCTTGGCTTCCCACAGGACTGCTGATGTCCTCTTTGGACAAATCTGTTGTGATCTGGGCCTTGCCTCCTGTTCCCCTGAGGCCCTTCTTCTGTGCCTTGCCTGTGTTCCTGGCCCTGCTGGCTCATTGCTGTGCTCAGGGGGAGCAGCTTAGCTCTGCAGATGCTCGTGCCCCTGCCTCCTGCTTGCCACTCCATCCCCCTTGGTCCTGCTCAGATGGAAAATGCAGTGCTGTGTGTCAGTGAGCACATGCCATGCTGTGCCTGGTGGCAGAGCAGGAGCAGCTCCTCAGCACTTGGGAGCCCTGCTCTCCATTTCCCCTGGCTGCACACATCCTTGTGCTGCCTGTCCTGTGCTCATCCTTGGCTGGGTCTTTCCACACAAGGGATGGGTGTCAGTGGCACCTTGTGCTGGCCTGGGTGACCTTAAATGCTCTCTTGGGGTGCTTTGTTGCCTGCACATCTCCTGGCTGAGCCCTGAGTGGTTGCTCTGGTGTCTCACTTGTCAGTCACATCATCCAGCACTCTGGCATCTTCCCCATGCAATGCTCAGGCTGTAGCTTGCTCTAAGCTGCACAGCTTTGCTCTAGCACACAGAATCAGTTAGCTGTAGGGTAAGTACTTCTGTGCTGCCTTGGCCTCCGTGGAGCCAGGCTGCTCTCTGGCAGAGATGTGTTTGTGTCCTTCAGCTCTGTCCCCACACAAGCAGCATGTGCTGCACCTCTCCCTTTCTCCAGTGCTGTCTTGCTGTAGTTCTGCTGTAGGTCACCTGCTGGGAGATGTCCTGCTCATCACTGCTGCTGCTGTCACATCTTCAGAGGTTTCTTTAGTCTCCTGAAGTCTTCATTTTGATGGAGGAGTGGAAGGTTGACCAAGCCTCAGGGGTTTGTGGGACCCCAGTGAGCATGTGCTTGGTGCTAAAGGATAAGCTGAAGCTCCTCTCTTTGGAGAGCTCCATCATTAGAGCATCTGGCACCTCTTTGTCTGAAGGAGAGGTGGTTGAGGTGGGCAGAGCTGGCATCAAGTGCCTCACGTGTCTCTTTAGTTGCAGAGGAGAAGAAGTCCTTGAAGAGGACTTTCCAGCAGATACAAGAGGAGGAAGATGATGATTACCCTGGGAGCTACTCCCCACAAGACCCCAGTGCTGGGCCACTGCTGGTAGGTGGGATGGGATGAGGGGGACAGGTTCTGCCAGCTCCCCCGGCCTGGGACAGGGGGTGGGACAGGTTCCCCTTGCCTGGGCTGGGACAGCCACGAGATGGAGCTCCCAACAAGTCCAGTGGCTCCCATGGAGCAATGCAGCTGGAGGTGGGGAAGCTTTGTGGAATGGGACAGATGCTTTTCCTGTGCTGAAGTGCTGTGCCACTGCCAAGTGATGTCAGGTAGTTAAAGCAAGCTCTGTCAAGAGTCTCCAAGGCCACATTTGTTGTGCTTTCCAGGATTAGTGTGTGTAATCTCTCAGACCCAAAGTTGTGACAGTTAAAAATTCATCATTTATTTGTAGGACTTCTCTCTCTCTCTCTCTCTCTGAGCTGTTCAGAAGCTCAAGCTTGGATAGGTTTGTGTGGAGTTAGGGGAAGCAGTGCTGAAGATTTCATTCTTGAGGCTGGCACGTGAGTGGTGTGGAGATGGGAATGAAACAGAGGATCCTTCTGAGCATTTGGGGCTGCAGAATAAACATATGTTAAACCACTGTCTGTTTGAAGAGGATAAAAAAACTACATCTTCCATCTGCTGGGGTGTAAACATGGCAGAAAATAAGTAACAGTTGCCAAGGAAATGAGTGAGATTCTTTATTTGCTTATTTCTACCTCCAGATGCCTTGCAGCTCTTCTCTTGCTGATAAGCTTTGGCTCTGCCACTGCTGGAAATCATTAGCAGATTGCAAAAAGTAAATCCTAGCTAATGGACTTGAGCTTTCAGGTTTGGAAATATTTTTTGTCAGTGTTTCTCTTAGTTTTCCAACAGTTGCAGTGAAGTTTAAACAGCAGTGGTGGTGTTTACAGGGCTGCTGGGCCAGCTGGAGAAGCTTCCCACTAGAATGTCAGTGGTTTGTAAAGCAAAGGAACAGCATTTGTGTGTTTCCCTTCCTGTTCAGGGAGCCTCTTTCCTTCTGTTTCTTTCTGAGGGCAGCTCCTCCTGAGGCTGCCTCAGCCACAGCCTTGCTAAGGTAGGGCCCATTCTGGGGGTGCTCATTCCAGCTGAATGTCAGTGCCCCAGGAGCAGCTGGGAGGGGCTGTGGGCAGTGCAGCAGTGCAGAGGACAGAGGCAGGAGGGTTCCTCTGACAGGAATAGCTTTGCTGGCAGCAGGGTTTGTGGCAGGTAACCAGCTGCAGGATCATAGAATCATAGAATCCTAGACTGGTTAGGGTTGGAAGGGAGCTCTGGAGCTCATCTAGTCCAACCCCCCTGCAGTGGGCAGGGACATCCCCAACTAGAGCAGCTTGCCCAGAGCCCTGGCAAGCCTCACCTGCAATGCCTCCAGGGATGGCAACTCAACCACCTCCCTGGGNGCCTTTCTGTATTGAATACTAAGGATACTAAGGGTGACCCAGTTTTGGTTGGACTGATGCAGGTTTGGGCTTGGTTTTGTCTCTGCCAGAATGCACCTTTGGAACAGGACACTGAGTGCTCCTCTGGTCTGAGAGGATGTGCCAGGATGCTCAGCCAGAACACAGAGGGCTGCTGGCTGTTCCTCACACTGCTGTGGCCAGGTTCTTCTCACCTCTCTTCTAAATGGTTCCTTCTCTTAGTTGGAAGGAGGAAGTTTCCACTGCAGAGGCTTGAAAGTGGTGATGCCCCTGTGATCCAGAGCCTGGGCACTGGGATGCTGTAAGCTCAGGGAATGCTCCCTGTGTCAGGAGGCAGCAGCTGAAACATGCCCTGGGTGCTTGCTTGCCAAGGGGAGTGACCTGAGGTGGAGTGGCCACAGCCAGAGGAATTGGCATTAAAAGCTTTTCACGTTGGTTCTGACATTGGCTTACTTGTCTTGTAGACAGAGGATTTGATCAAAGCCCTGCAGGACCTGGAAAATGCAGCCTCAGGAGATGCAACAGTGCGGCAAAAGATTGCCTCCCTGCCTCAGGAAGTGCAAGATGTCTCCTTGCTGGAGAAGATTACAGGTATGGCACTGGGAGATGAGGGAGAATAACTGAGAAATCAGAGGGGTTTGCTCTGTCTGAGCAGTCACAGTGGGGGGGGGCTGAATGCCTGCTTTGGGGCCTTGTTTGCAAGGTATAGGTGAGTATAGGTAGCACTCCTCTGAGGTCAGGCTGAGGAGGAAACTGACAGAGCTGCTGCCTTTTGGACCTAGGCTTTTGTGCTTGGAGAGGTCAACAGCATTTGGCAGGAATGGGAAGGAAACAGGGCCAGAGTTCTCAGGTGGATGTGTTTGATTTTCAGCAGCCTGAGGGTTAGGTGTTTCTGAGTTTTACCAGCCTGAGTACACACGTACTGCTCGAGTGCTGTGGGAGAGAGAACTTATCACCCCTATGAATCTGCCAGCCTTTGTTTAAATGGCCTTTTGAGGAGTCATCTTAAGAGGAGCTTTGAAAGGTTGAGCTCATTTGACTCTTGTTCCTGGAAGTAGTTTTCCTTTAGAACTCATTAGGAACTCTTCCTTATTCATTCCTTTGTGTGCCCAGCTCGGAAGGCTGGTGTGCAGCACAGTGTCCACTTGTATTGCTACATCAGGAGCTGTGCAGAAGAACAGAGGAGTTAAAGCATGCACACTGATTAAATGAGAAAAACACCTCCTTTAACTCCCAAGTACAGCCTAATGGTTAACTAAGCTGTTAATAGAGGCTCACTCACAGATTTATACCTCCCTCCCATCACTGGGCTCAAGTTGCAGCAGGGGAGGTTTAGATTGGATGTCAGGAGGAATCTCTTCTGAGAGGGTTGTTAATTCTTGGCCCAGGAGGTGCTGGAGTCCCCATCCCTGCAGGGGTTTCAGAACCATCTAGGGCCAAGGTGTAGTGGTGCCTGGCTGGTCAGCCCTGCCTGTTTCCTTGCCATCCCTGGCGATCAGAGCTGTCACTGCTGTCAGACAGAGATGCTGTGAGCTGGGAGGGGAGCTGTGGGCAGCAGGCAGTGCCCTGGCTGAGCTCAGCTGTCTGTGCAGACACTTTGCTGTCAGACAGAGATGCTGTGAGCTGGGAGGGGAGCTGTGGGCAGCAGGCAGTGCCCTGGCTGAGCTCAGCTGTCTGTGCAGACACTTTGCTGTCAGGCAGAGGTGTTGTGAGCTGGGAGGGTTGCTGTGGGCAGCATCCCTAGGCTGAGCTGGGCTGTCCCTGCAGACACTTTGCTGTCAGGCAGAGGTGTTGTGAGCTGGGAGGGTTGCTGTGGGCAGCATCCCTAGGCTGAGCTGGGCTGTCTGTGCAGACACTTTGCTGTCAGGCCAGAGCTGCTGCGAGCTGGGAGGGGAGCTGTGAGCAGCAGCCCCAGGCTGAGCTGGGCTCTCCCCGCAGACAAGGAGGCAGCGGAGCGGCTCTCCAAGACAGTGGATGAGGCTTGCCTGCTGCTGGCTGAGTACAACGGGCGCCTGGCTGCTGAGCTGGAGGACCGGCGGCAGCTGGCACGCATGCTGATCGAGTACACCCAGAGCCAGAAGGATGTGCTGACAGAGAAGGAGAAGAAGCTGGAGGTGAGTGAGTGCCGCTGCTCGGCTTGTGGCTCTTCCTCTCCAGGGAGAGGAGGCTAGGCATTGTCTTTGCACTTGGAGTAGCACTGAGCTAGGCGAGTGAGCTGCTGCAGAGGGGCAAGGCTGATGAGGGGCTGGAGCATCTCCCTTCTGAGGAGAAGGTGAGGGAGCTGAGCTTGGGTAGCCTGTGGAGGAGGAGATGCCAATGTGTGCAAGTGTCTGAAGAGAGTGTCAAGAGGATCATTCTTTCTGATCTTTTCCTGGTGGACGTGAGGCAGCAGGCACAAACTGGAACACAGGAAGTTCCACCTCAGCCTGAGGAAGAACTGCTTTCCTGTGAGGGTGCCAGAACACTGGCCCAGGCTGCCCAGAGAGCTCCTGGAGTTTCCTTGTCTGGAGAGATTCACAAACCATCTGGACACAATGCTGAGTGATGTGCTGTAGGTGACTAGATGACCTCTGTGGGTCCCTTCCAACCTTAACCATTCTGTGGAGATGGTGTGAAAAGTCAGGAGAAGGCCAGTCTGTTCTGGCAGATGGACCTGGAAGGCCCAGAACTCCATACTTCTTAAGGATAAAACGGGTTCCCCTAACAAAGTTGCTTTGGACTTACTCACCCTCCCATTGCCATCATTAGCTAGGCTGCATTTTTGTTGGTTGAGTTTCTTTTATTCTTCTGTTTGTGTGCCCCTCATCTATCTCCCTTCCCAGCCCCTGCAGTTTAAAGGAGGTCCTCTGGCTCCCTCTTGGAGCCACTGTTCCCTGGCAGTGAGCCTGTGCTGCTGGAGCTGCCCCTCCTGGAGCAGGGCACAGGCTGCAGCAGGCAGCCCCTGCAGCTCTGCAGCAGTGCAGTGCAATGCATGGCTGTGCTGGGTGTCACTGCTCACCTGCAGGGCTGCTGGCTCCTGTCAGCAGCTGTTGCTGGGTGGGACAGGAGTTGCTCTAGAGGACAGAATCTTCTGGAAGGAGACTGTGTGCTGGAGGAGTTGTGGCTCTGTTCAGTGCCCTGCCAGAGCTGATCTCTGACAGCCTTGTTGGGAGGTGATTTCCTTGCCTTGTTTCCTTTGTGCTGTGCTTGGACAGAGGCTCTCAGGATCTGGTGACTCTGAGCATGTTACTTTTCCAGGGCTGTGTTGTTTTTTCCAAGCCAGTGCTGATTCTGCATCAGGAGGAGAGTGGATAGTTAATAATTCTGCTAGCTTGTTTAGCTTGGATGTTTTCAGGCACAGCCTCTGTTTTATGACTGAGTCATTAAAAGGCACTTTGAGGCATGGATGTGAAAGATAAAACCAAAAGCTGTTTGGCACCTGATTTATTTGCTGAATTAACTCCTGGAAGTCTTGGGTCAAGGATTTTTCCTTGCTGAGAGAAGGACACCTGTCTACTAGAAACATGCAGAGATGTGTGTGTATATCTATAAAACTGTATCAATGATATAGTGCTGCTTGCTTGCTTTAAAAGGGCAAAAAGCAGGCAGCAAGAAGCTGCACAGCAGAGCTGAAAAAGCCCAGAGCTTGAGTCAGTTTGGGGCTGAAGCTAAGCTAGTCACAGTGATGGGAGGAAGTTTCTGATGCAGCAGCTGAAATGTTGTGACAATTGTGGTGGGTTTCAGTTTGGAACATGCTATAGAATCACAGAAAGGTTTGGGCTGCAAGAAACTTTGAAGCTCATCTAGTGCAGAGCCCTCCATGGGCAGGGACCCCTCCCACCAGAGCAGGCTGCTCCCACTGCCAGGGCTGGGGCAGCCCCAGCTGCTCTGGGCAGCCTCTTGCAGTGCCCAAGCACCCTCACAGGGAGGAACTTCTTCCCAAGATCCAGTCTGACCCTCCCCTCTCTCAGTTCAAACCTCAGCCCTTGTGCTGTCACAGCAGACCTGGCTAAGAGGTCTCTCTCCATCTTTCTGCAAGGCTGCACTAAGCTCTCCCTGGAGCCTTCTCCTGGCTGAACAATCCCAACTCTCTCAGCCTGGCCTCCCAGCAGAGGTGCTCCAGCCCTTGGATCATCTTTGTGGCCTCCTCTGGAAGGAATTCCTTCTGGGAAGGAATGTTCCTTTGAAAGAGTAACTCTGGCAGAGCAGACATCTACTCCTGAAAACAAAGTGCTGCACTTGGTTGCTGAGAGCAGTGCTGCTGATGGCAACAGGACAGCTCAGCCTGCTCCTGAGTGTAAACACATGGCTCCATGTGCTGGAAAGTGCAGGAAGAGCTGATGAGCTCCCTGCTTGGGCTAAGCTGCTGTCACTGTGCCAGAGCAAGCACGTACAAGCCTGAAAGGAGCTCAGGATCAGTGCTGAACATGAAGGCACAGCTCCTGCTCCTGTCAGATCCCCCCTCTGAGCTGAGGGCATGTTGCCTGATGAAAGTGAGCATTGTTGTGGGCTTGTAGAGGGTTAATAGAGAGTGGGAGATGCTGGTTGCAGATAGCACAGCCTCTGTCTGCTCATCAGCTTGCTTGGAGCCTTTGATGTTCTCACAGCAAGCTTGCTGATAAGCTGAGGTTTGTCTTTGTAGTGCTAATAAGCATTTTAATAGAGGGGTCTGAAATTCTTGTAGCAATTAAGACTCTATTAAAACCCAAAACATTTACTCAAGCAGAGACTGAAATGAGAAAGCAGCTTCAACTGATCTGATTGTGTGTCTCTTACTGTAAGCTTTGCTCTCTGAAGGTATCTTGCCCAGCATCTTTGGGGTTCTGCACTGCAAGTTTTCTCTGCTGGGAAGGAGGTTCCCTGGCTCTCAGGTGAGATGCCATTTTTAGGCAGCATATGGATGTTTTCTTCCCCATCCTAAGCTAGCCAAGGTGCTGCATGGGGAGGGAATCCTGGCAGCAGTGTGACTCAGGCCTTCAGGATATGGAAGTGCCTCCTTTGGGGATTACCCTGGATAGGCTTCTTGTTTTATTTACTC
The DNA here is from genome assembly GCA_013396975.1 of Bucco capensis. Taxonomy (NCBI): domain Eukaryota; kingdom Metazoa; phylum Chordata; class Aves; order Piciformes; family Bucconidae; genus Bucco; species Bucco capensis. The sequence goes on along the minus strand of VWZO01009554.1, from coordinate 18,022 downwards.
CCAAAGCCCAGTGTTTCACTCTGGTGGCAGTGAAAGGAGCTCATCTGCCCCTTCTGCAAGGCAGCTTTTGTGCTCTGAGGAGCCACAGTTGCTTACTAATCCTGGTGATGCTGTCCCTCAGGAAGCAGCAGGTTCCATCAGCTCAGAGCAGTTGTGTCTGGTGAGCTAGGGCAGTGCCAGAGCCTGGGACACAGCTGCAGGGACACTGCTGAGCAAGGTTGGGCAGGGACAGGGCAGTGCTGAGGGGAGAGAGCAGCCCCACAGCCTGAAGGTGTGGGCAGGCTCCTGTGGGCCTGTGGACAAATCCAAAGTGTAATGGGATTGCTTCATCTGCGGCAGGGTGGGGGTTGGAGTTCAGAGTGCTTAGGAGAAGGTGGAACTCTTAACTGGTGCTGAGCAGCCTCTGGCAAGGCAGGAGTTTGTGAGGGTTGACTGAGTGAAGCATGAGGTGCATTGTGCCTCTCAGCACCTCAGCTCTGGATTTCTTCTGCAGTGATGCTTGAGCTCACACAGAGGTGAGAGCTCTGCTGGGCTGCAGTGTGTGCTCACCCATGGCCTGGGCTGGGCCAGAGGGCAGCCTAGGCTTTCCTAACAGGAGGAAATGACACCAACTCTCAGCCAGGCCCAGAAACAAGGTCTGTTGTTCCTCTAAGGATGAGATAAGCTCTCCTGCTATCTCACATGAGCGCTTAACTTCCCATGCAAGTTCCCCGGCTGGTGTTATTTTTGGCCATCCCTGGCCCTGTTACAATTCCCAAGCACAATCAGCCAGGGAAGGGTTTGTCCTCAGCACCTGAGTCTGCAGAACTTCAAGGGGAAGGTTCTCTTTTGAAGTCCCTATGCTCTTGAACAGAAAAAAAAAACCCAGCACTCAATCTGTGTCAAACTGAAATGCAGGGAGGAGAGAGCCAGGAGAACATTGCCATGGCCCAGCTGAGCATCAGATGCATCAGCTAAACAGAGGAGTGCAAGTGCTGCTGTGCAAGCTTTATGGGTGTCTGAAGGAGCAGTGGCAGGAGAGAAGCTGCAGGGAGGGGAGGGAGGGGAGTGTAATGTGATGGGGAGGAGAGGGAGGGAGAGAGAGCAGGTGGGTGTGCATTCCCAATGGGATTTGCAGTGATGCTGAATGCTTCCCATTTCACTAAGTGAACCAGTGTAGAACAACTCCTGCTGAGCACTGAGGTGCTTGAAGAGATGAGGATGGAGCTGCTTTTTCATGCCCTGTCTCTGTCCTCAGCCAGCACTTACAGCTTGTTCCTGCCTGAGCCAGCACAGGGATGGAGTGTGCAGAGCAAGCTCTGAGCTGCAGGCTGCAGTGTGAGGTGAGGAGAGCCAGGCCAGGCAGCAGCCCCAGAGGGAGTTTCCTCTCCTGTTGCTTGCAGTTTCCCTCAGAATGTTCAGGCAAGGCTTGGCTTGGCTCAAACCTTTCCCTCAGCTGTGCAGTTGTGCCTCTGGCTGTGGAATACTCACACTGAGAGGGAGTCTGGAGTAGCAAAAGCATCCTTCTGGGTCATCCTGCAACTCCTGCTTCCCACAAAGATCTCCTTGTTTTGGCTAAAGAAAGCAAATAGACCCAAATCCTGTCAGTCTTCCAGCAAGGCAGCCAGGCAATTAGCTAGACACAGGGAGAGCTCAGAGAGCAGCAGCTTCTGGCACTGCACTCCATACTCTGCCACAGCATGGGAGAACCTGCTGGGAAGAGCTGCAGTGTTGAAGCAGCTCCATCCAGGCCATGCTTGCCCAGGAAAGCTGCTTCCAGAGCCCTGGGCTGCAGAGTGTGGCCACAGCTTGGCTTGTGGCAAAAGCCAAGGCCCTGAATGGGGCTGAGGTGTTCCTGAGGAGCTCCAGGGGCAAAGAGAGCCAGAGGTGCCTTGCTCTTGCAGCAGGGGATTGCCTCTCTCTGCTGTGCTGGACAAGACAGGCTGCCTGCAGGCTCTGGCTGTGTCCCCAGGGCAGCCAGCACCTCCTGTGCCAGCTCTGCTTCCCACCCAGGACATTGTGTCCCCAGAGGAGGGGACACTGCTTCAGTGTGCTGTGGCAGCAAGTGCTGCTCTGCTCTAGGAACTCAGGGTTCCCAGGGGACTCCCTTGGGACAGCATTCCCATCCCTGAGTCCAGGGGCATTTCTCAGCCTGGCTTTTTAATAGGCTTGGGGCTGCTGTTGCCTTTTCCTTCTGAGGATATTTGTCTCTATTTTTAAACAGATGAGGTTTAGGCCTCAGTGCTTCAGCAGAAGCTGTGCTGTGGGCTAGTTAGTGCTTGCACTAGGCTGCTGCTGAGCTAGAGTTATCAGACCTGGGGCAGGGTGGTTCTTGAGGGGGCTTGATAGGTTATCATCATGCATACACACAAGTGTGTCCCAGGTGAGGTGTTTCTGACAGCTCAGTGCTCCCTGGAGCTCTCTAGAGTATCCCTGGAGATGGGCTGTGAAGAGCAGGGTTTTCCTAAGCACTTGGAGCTGTTGATGGTAACTCTGGGAAGAGCTTGCAGCTGGGAAGGTGCAGAGGAATTGCTCCTGGGTCTCTTTGCCATGGCATGAACACCAGGGCAGAAGCACAGTGTGCCTAGCCCTTGGTGCTTGTCAGTGAGTGTTCCCAGAGCTTGGCTGTCAAACAAGGCACTGGGGAGACTCTCCCTGCCCTAAGGAATTGTGTCAGGGAGAACAAATCCTGCTGGGGACTAACACAGCTGTGACAGTCACACAGCTCTCCAGCAGAACCCCTCTGGTGTCCTGGGCCTGGTTACCCTCTGCAAGTGCCATGTCCTGCTCTCCTCCTGGCAGTTCCCTGTGGGCAAGGCCTTGTGTTGTGCTCTTCTGACAGTTACCACTTGGCAGTTGAGGCAGCCCTTGAGCTGTTTGCTTGGCTTGCACTTGGGGTGTGCACCTTCTCCCCTTGATCCCTGCTGAGGCCTTGCCTTGCCCTTCCCTTGGGGTCTGTCCTGTCTGTAATCAGGAGAACCTACTCGAGGAGAAGCCAAAGCTGCTGCTGCTCCTGGCATTGCTGAGGGAGCTCTGCCCTTTGCTGCCTGGCTTGCCAGCCAGTGCTGCCTCAGGAGCTCCTGGATGAGGCCTTTGGAGTTGTGTTTAGGACAGCAGCAAGCAGCCTGTGAGCACCTGGACTGCAGGCAGTGGTGCTGTGTGTGCTCTGCTCTCACCTGAGGGCTGCCTGCAGCACAGCACTCTACTGAGCAGCTCTCTCCCCACTCTCCTGGAGGAGCAGGCTGTGCTGGGATGCAGCTCTGCCATCCATTGCCTGTTCTGTTCTCTAGCCATGCTTCCAATCCTGGGCTGTTGTCCTGCTTGTGTCCTCTGTCCCCATCCCATGCCTTCCCTGAGCTGCTGGGCTGAGTGGGGCTGCACTCTTGCTGGGATCCTGCTGCTTTCTCTTCCATTCACACAGCAAACACATTGTCCCAGCCCTGAATTGATGGGTGCCCTTCTCCTGAGGGGTTTGCTGATTGTTCTCTGGGCTTGGGAAGAGAAGATTCCCGTTCATTATGCAGCTGGAGCATTGTTTGAACTTGATTACTCCAATACATATCCTGTGTGCATTGAGAAGTGTTTGGTTCTGAGCCTCAGCCCAGGATTCCAGTTTGCAAGAGGCTGTTAGAGGACATTATTATTTGGTACTGGCTGGAGATGTATGGCATCTATTTCTCTAGCCTTTCCATAGGGATATTCTGCCTTGTGGCAGTTGACTGCTGCTGCTCTCACTGTTGTAATCCAAAGCAATAAACCACAGAGAGTGTAAACTCCTTGCTTGTAACCCTGCAGGAACTGCTCTGCTTTCATCTCTGGAGAAGGGGAAGAGAATTGCTACCATCAGAAGGTTAGAAAGGCTGGCTGACAGCTGTAACCTCTTCAGAAAGATGTTGGCATTAAATGTCTGCCTGCTTTGCTTTGATCTTCCCAGATAAATTTCTCTTCCCTGTTAGGCTGCTCTGTTTGCCAAGGAATTAAGAGTTGAGAAGGAAGTTGGGAGTACAGCAGGTGGCTGTGTGGAAGCCTGCTCTGGGGGTCATTTTCCTTAAGGTCCTTGCTTCCTGCCTCTGGAGATGCCACGACCCAGCTGCCATGTGCACTTGGCTAGAGAGTGCTGCACTCGTGGCATCTCCGTGGCTCCTTGCTTCCTGCCTCTGGAGATGCCACGACACAGCTGCCATGTGCTGCACTCCTGGCATCTCCATGGCTCCTTGCTCCCTGCCTCTGGAGATGCCATGACACAGCTGCCATGTGCTGCACTCGTGGCATCTCTGTGGCTCTGGGAAGCAGAGCAGGGCAGGCTGAGTGCCTCAGGGCTGTGGCTGGGCTGCAGAGGACAGCAGGTGCTCCTGTGCAAGGCTGCCCTGCAGAACACTGCTGTTGGTTCCCCTCTGGCTGACTTCCCTTCTCTCTCTCAGGAGTACAAGCAGAAGCTTGCTCGGGTGACCCAGGTGCGCAAGGAGCTGAAATCCCACATCCAGAGCCTGCCAGACCTCTCCCTGCTGCCCAATGTCACAGGAGGCCTGGCACCTCTGCCATCTGCTGGGGACCTCTTCTCCACAGACTAACCAGATGCTGTCCCCAGTTTCCACTCTTGCCAGCAGAAGGAAGAAGACTCTGGTGTGGCCTGGAAGTGCAGTCTGCCAAGCTCTCCAGTGGGAAGGAACCTGCAGGCCCTGCTTCCAGCCTCTGGCTGCTCCTGCTGCCCCTCTCCCTGTGCCCACTGTCCACTGGCTCACCCTGAGGGCAGGCAGAGGAGCTCTGGGGAGAGCCCATTTAGGCAAACTTTTCTCCTCTTTTTTCCACACTCTTTAGTTGCTGTTTGCTCTTAGCACTTGTTTACCCCACAGAAGGCACCAGAAGCATGTCCATCCCTAGCTGGGAAGTCCTCTGAGGAAGACTGAGCACAGAACATTCTCCCTCTGTGAAAGTATTGTGTGATTGCTGAGGAAGTGCTGTGTCTGCCTGGGTTGCTGAGCCTCCTCTCTGGGAGCAGTGGGCTGCCTGGTGGGTGCTGCAGGGCTGTGGCTGCAGGCCCTGCACCAGCTCAGGGCAAGAGGAGAGCACTTCTGGGCAGAGGAGCAGAGCAGTTCTCCTCCTGGTGCTGCTGTGGGACTGAGGAGGAAGAGGCAGCTCCTGTGTGGCACAGGCCTCAGCTGGGACTCAGCACGGGCAATAAAAGCAAGCAGCTTCTCCTTGTGAGTTAGAGCTGATCACTTACAGTGCTGGGAGATGCAGGACTGGCCATGAGCCCCAGGAGAGTGGAGCCAGTTCTGTCCTGGCTCCCTGGGCTTTGTGCCTCAGGTCTCCTCTTGGCTGTAGAGTGAGGAGAGGCTGCAGCTGCTGCCAGCCCTCACTCTCACGAGGGTGACATGGAGTATGCTGTTCCAGCCTTTCTGTCCACAGCTTTAGTGAAGCAGTTTGATGGGAAGAAGCTGAGTGTGGTATCAATATTTGTGTAGCAAATGCAGCTCTCCTGCAGGCACCATGGCCATGGCCAGGCATGCAGGAACCAGACAGGTGTGCTTCAGTGCTGGCAGAGTGTGGAGAGTTGATTTTCCTAGCAGGGAAGAGTCCAAAAAAACCCCAGAAAGGTAAATGTCTTAGTTTACCTTCACAGGTAAATCCTCTGCATTGCATTCTGTAGCTGTAGCTACAGTTCAGTGTGGGTGTTAGCTGTAGCTCTGATCACTGAGAGCCATTCCAGCCTGGAGAACAATCCTGCCTGTGCTCAGCATCTCTCCCTGGACAAGAGGTTAGGTTGCTGGGCATGCTTGCTCAGGCAGGGCTGGAGGGGCTGTGTGTGTGTACCCCCCTGCTGTCAAGGCCAGGAGAGCTGCAGGAATGCCAGGCCTCTTGCAGCTCCTCCTCAGTTCATTCCCAGGGCATTCCCAGCCTGCCCAGCACTCAGTTAAACAGCACAGAGCTTTGGGGCTCCAGGAGGCTCCTGTGCTTCTCTTGCTGATGCCTCACTCAGTCCCTTTTCTTGTCCCCTTCCTGCCCAGCCAAGAAATGTGTTTTTCTCTCCAGTTTACAGGAACTCTTCCAGTGGCAGAACTCCTTGTTCCATCATGGATTGCTCTGACTCTGCAGCCTTTTATGGTCCAAACAGTGTTTAGATCAAACACTGCATGTCCTCTATGCTTTTTGCCAAAAAAATAAACCCCCAACCAGGAAAAAACCCCCAAGGCCAGAGCCTGCTGTGTGTCCTGGCCCAGCCCTGTGTGATCCAAGCTCATCCCTGAGCCTGTGGGCTGAGTGTGTGCAGTGCAGGGTCACAGGCAGGGGCATGGCTTGCCATCCCCACTGCTGGGAGGGGAGATTCCCCTCAGACACTGCTGGCTTGGCCTTGCTTTTAACTGAAATGGTCTCTCTTTGGTTTGGTTTTAATAGAAATGTGTCCCCTCTTTTTTTTTTCCCTTCTCCCCCAGTACATGTGTGTGTTTTATTTTGCTTAATTTAAATGAAGTCTTGTGGTTTCTCCCTGTATTTGCTTCCCTTTCTGGGCAGAGGGGAGCCTCTCCAGGTGCCAGCTAGCCCAAGGTGTGTGTCTGTGTCTGTACCAAGGCTTCCATCTGTCTGTGAGCTGAGGAGGGGTTGCTGGGGGCAGCAGTGTGTTCTGCAATGTCTCATAGAGATCTATTTTTGAATAAAGAGGGTGTCATTCAGCAGTGCTTCTGTCTTCTTCCAGGGTGCTGCTGGTGCCCTGGCTCTGCCTGGAGGCTCCTGGCTGCTGCTGTAGGTGCAGTGTCCCTCCCTGGGACAGCCTGTGCCCCACAGCCCAGGGCTGTGTCCTGAGCAGCACAGCACACGGAGCAGCAGCTTCAGTGCAGTTACTGCTGCAGCTCCCTGGCTGACTGGGCTCCTGGGGCTGGGAGCCTGAGAGCTCACCCCTGGCTCTGGGGGAGAGGAGCAAGCCAGGCTGGAATAGCCTGGGAGCAGGGAAGGAGGAGCTGCTGCTGCCACCATCTCCCCAGAGCAGGAGTGCTGTGGGCTTGGGCCAAGTGCTGAGCACTGCCCTGGTCACTTTGACTCCTGGTGTGCATTTTAGATAAAGCACAGCTCCTGGCATCTGAACAGGAACCAGAAGAGCTGGTGAAGCACTGGAGTGGAATGTCACTGGGCACAGGGATGCTCTGCTCATGGAGTGGCACTGGGACACCTCAGGGAGTGCCACAGGCATCTCTCTGCTGCCTTTGCCCTGTTGGGACTCTGCTGTGCTTTGTGAGCTTGGAGCACACCAAGGTGTGGAGGTTTTTGGATAAACATAGCAGGACAAGGAGCCAGAAGAGCTGGGAAGTGCTGGAGGCCTGGGAGGTTCAGTGCTGGGGAAAGGCTTAGGAGTTAGCAGCAGAAGCACTGGCTTTGCAGCACCTGGGGCTGCAGTGTCCTGGGGCTCCAGGGAGAGCTGGGCAGGGGTGGTGGGAGCTGAACCCCCAGGGCTGTGCTCATGCACACTCTGCTCTAGTCTCAGTCCATGAGCAAGGGTCAAGCCAGGAGCTGGCAGTTGTTCCCTGGCAGGTGGACAGCCCTGGGGAGCTGAGGGATGCTCTCAGCACTCAGAGTCTCTGCTTGCTTGGGCTGATGTGGGCTCACCAATTCTGCCCTGCAGTGGGTGCTGTAAATATTCAATTCATGTATCACTCACATGGCAATGGTGCCAGAGAGGCTGTGGCCTGTAGCACAGAGCAGGGAGGTGTCCCCAAGCTGTCCCCAGCCTGTCCTGCCTGAGGAACAGCCCCACAGTGGCTGCAGCATCGCTCAGGCTCTTCTCCCAGTCCTTGCAGGACAGTGTGGGGCAGACTCCTGTGGGTTTGGCAGAGGTGTCTGGAGGAATTGCTTAGCCACTGCAAACAGCCTGGCAGCAGTGGGGTGGCTGCTGAGTAACTGGGGAGAAAGCAGCCCTGGCCAGAGAGTCCCAAAGTCCAGTGAGAGCCAAGGCATCCAGAGAGCATCCTGGGAGCAGCCTTGCTGTGCCTCAGATGGATGGGAGTGACCTTCAGAAAGAGCTGTGCTAATGTTTATTTTATCAGGCCCCAGCCTGGAAGCAGAGGAGCTGCTGGTTATTTTTAAAGCAGGCCTGGAGCAGCTGGAAGCCTGGCTCAGCAGAGCTGTGTGTAACAAATGCTCTGTGCATCATCTGCTGGCTCTCAGCAATGCTCCTGACAAGGGGAGGCAGTGCTGGGCTCCTGCTGTTAACTCCTTCAGGCACTGCTGCTGCTCCTCTGCAGCTCCTGGCCCCTGTGCCTTGGGGCTGATGCTGCCAGAGCTGAGGTCCCCACTGCTCAGCCTCCTGTCTGCAGGAGGAGGAGACAATCCCCATCCCTGTCTCTGCTGGAGCTCCTGTGTGTTTGCACACCATGGGCTCCTCAGTCCTCCTGAGCCCTTGACCCTTCCTGCCCTCCAGCATCCCCATGCGTAGGTGCGGCACCTTCTCTGGCTGCATTGCAGGGAGCTGTGCTGCTTGAGCCCACAAGGGCAGGGCAGAAGGCTCTGGTGAAAGGGCTCAGCAGGCACAGACTGTGCTGCCAGCCAGGGAGCTGAGGCTGTGGAGCTGGGGCTGGAGCTCTGCTCCTGCAGCGTGGATCTCATCTAGGACAAACAGAAAGGGGAGCTGGAGGATGACTTGTCCTTGGTAGGAAATGCTCCCAGCTGCCCACCCAGCCTGGGTCACTGGGACATGACACCCCGAGAGCTGCTGGCAGTGTTGGGGGGACAGGGCCAGCTCACTGAGTGGGGACCCTCATGCCACAGAGTGTCCCCAGCTGGGGCAGGGCTGCCTGGGCTGGCTGAGGAGCTCTGCCTGGGGCTGGGGAAGCCTTGGCTGCAGCAGACCAGGCCTGGAATGGTTTCTCTGGTGTTTGTTTAACATGCACAGGGAGAGTAACGCAATGTCTGCAGAGCTGTGTTCTGGGCTGGAAAGTGTTTACCCTCAGCTGTGCCTTGACCCTTGTTCCAGCCTTCAGACAAATCCCTGTGCTCAGCCAGCCCTTTCCCTGGCTCCCAGCTTGTGGAGCTTTGGCTGCTGCTTCCCAGCCTGACCAGAGCCTGGCTGAGCAGGATCTGCTGCTCCAGGTTCCTGCAGGGCTTTCCTCTGCTGCTGTTGGTCACAGCCACAGCTCCAGAGCAGCAGTGCTGTGGGACCAGGAGAGCCTTGGGGCTCATTGCTCTTTGTGGGTACCACCCCTGGGCTCCAGAGGAGCTGGAGCCTGCCAGGCTGTGCCAGCTCAGGGTGCAGGGAGGTGGCTGAAGCAGAGCTGGGGGCACGGGGCTAGGAGCTGCTGGGTGCCTCTGTGCAGAGACGATGCCCAAGAAGAGCAGGGATGGCTTTAAAAGTGAAAAATAGAGTTTTTATTCAGTGCTTGCATAGTTAATTCCTGCCAGGGTGAGGTCCCATCCCTGGCAGCAGTGTTTGCAGTGGCAGCAGAGTTACTGAAGCACATTCCCTGCAGTGGGCTGCTAGGCATGGTGCATTTATCTGGCTATAAATAGCTTTGCTATAGGTGTGGGTAGCATATAGACAGCTTTGTGCTCACAGTGTACAGTTGTTTCTCTACCAGGCTGTGTTCAGAGGCTCGCAGCAGGCTGTGATCGGTGCCACAGGAGGTTGTGCTGCACTTGGCTTGATGCAGTTTGCCCTGGGCCAGGGAGAGGAGGGGCTGGGGGGGCTCCAGGGGTCCCTGCTGCACCCAGGCCAGGGGACAGGCAGGATGGGGACATGTTTCCATCCCATGAGGCCAGGGAAAGGCAGAGAAGTGACCCCTGAATGCCCCTGCTGCTTCTCTCCTGTCCCTGCTCCATCACTTCCCTCATGGCAGCACCAAAGTGCTCCCAACAAGGAGAGCTCAGCAGTCACCCTGCACACTGCTGGGAGCACCTGGGGCTGGAGCAGGGGAGGCAGGGTGTGTGGGCAGGGTGTGTGGGCAGGGCTGTCACTGGGGCTGGGCTGCGATGATGACGTTGCGGTAACCCTTCACGCCTCTCAGCCTGTCGCTCTCAAAGTCCACCACCAGCTTCAGCAGCCCTGCCTGCTGGGGCACCAGATCCAGCCTGACCTTCACCTCTGCCTGCGGCTCCACGGGCTCCTCCCTGGGGGCACAGCAGGGGTCAGGGGGGTGGGCAGGGGTCAGGGGGGTGGGTAGGGGTCAGTGGGGTGGGTAGGTGCCTCCCCTCCCTCCTGGCAGCTCCTCACCCTCCCTGTGCCCACAGTGCCACAGGATGCTGTGTGGAACAGAGATGCTTCCAGCCCCTCAGCCCCCTGGACCAGCATAGCTCCAGCTCCCAGTGTGCCCACAGTGGTTCCCTGGGCACAGAAATCCCCCCATTCCCAACGGCCAAGGAAGAGGAAAGGCTCTTACAGCTCCTTGATCTGCTGCCCGTCGGTGAGGCCGCTGCCCTCCACCACGAAGAGGCAGTTGTTCAGGGGCTCGCTCAGGGGGTTCAGCAGGCTGATCTCTGCCACCAGCTTCCTCCTCTGCATTGGCTCCCCTAAGATCTGCGAGCAAGGAGGGGTTGGACCCCCAGCATGGCCATGGCCCTGGCAGGGCTGAGGCACATCCCCAGCGCTGCATGTCTTTGGGGATGCAGCAGCTGGAGTTGCTCCAGCCCCAGGGCTCAGGTCACTGGGACCAACCCACCCCAGGGGGATTGCAGCAAGTGCCTGTCAAGGGGAAATGTGCCCCCCAAGCTCAGCCAGGACAGAGCACTGAGCCCTCACCCTGATCTTGATCTCTGGGTTCTGGACGTAGACATCCCTGATGGCCACCACGGTGTCCCCAGTCTGGTACTCAGTCAGGAGAGCCACCACCTTGATGAAGTTGTCCTGGGTCAGGCTCTCCCTGTACTGCTCGTAGAGGATGCGCAGGGGCACGCAGGTCTCTGCCAGGGGAAGTGGAGCAGGGGCAAGGTTTGTCCCTCCACAGCCCTGGGCCAGGGCAGACCCTGGGGCTGTGCCTGCAGCAGGGCCCTGGAGAGGCTTCAGCAGCCCTGGGCAGGCAGGGCCCTGGAGAGGCTTCAGCAGCCCTGGGCAGGCAGGGCCGGGGCTGGGAGGCAGCCCAGCTCCCAGCAGCTGCCCTCCCTCAGCTCTGAGCCTTGTTTATCCCCAAGCCCTTTGGGACTGGGCTGTCTTCTGCTGAGGGGAAGGAGGCTGAAGGCAAGCAGCTGCAGAGCTGTGCTGGGGAAGGATCCCCACGTTCCCGGCATGGGACGTGAAGTGCTGGAGCATCAGCTGGGCCTGTGGGGAGAGGCATGGATCCAGCAGCACTCCTGCTGGGATCCTGCTGCCAGCAGGGAGCACAGGCTTGCCTAAGGAAGTCCTTGGGTCTGTATTCCCAGGCAGGAGCTGGGGGGAAGCTTGAGGAGTTTGTAATTAAAGCTTCAGAGAAGATGTTGGGTTAACTTGTGGATGGGAATGTTAAAGACAGGGAATGTTAAAGGGGAAGGGGTGCCAGCATCCCTTGGCAGCAGAGAGAGTGGGCACAGTCCTTATTCCCTCCAAAATTCCTTATTCCTCAGTGCAGCCTGACACCCCCAGAGAGCTGAGTGCTGCATTTGTCACAGGTCCTGTTAGCAGAGCAGATCTTGGCATGGATTAAAAATGAGGCTGTTCCAGGACAGCAGATGGATCACGTTTCCAGGCCCTGAAGGGTCTGTGGAGTGCTGGCATCAATCAAAACTCTTGTTTAATTACCAGACAGCGAGGCTAATTTGTCACAAAGGCAAAGGAGGCTCAGTGGGGCCATGCTAGCATTGTTCCCTGCACGATGCTGAGGGACACCAGGCCCACCCACGAGGAGCTGCTGGGAGCAGCATGACCCAGCACTGTCTGCCTCCCTCAGCCTGGGCCAGGCTCTGGAGCTGACCCCAGGCCAGTCCTACTCTCCCTGCCCTGGGAAAATCCTGCTGGAGAGCCCAGCAGAGGTGTGTGGAAGAGGAGAGGGCTGCAGGCAAGCGAGCAGAGTGCCCTGGGAGGATGGCACAGCTCGGTCACTATGTGTGATGGGTGTGAGGGCAGTAACTCCATCCTGCTCCAACACTTTCCTAGCCTCCTGCTTGAGCAGCATTCCTCACCTTTCCATCAAAGAAGGAAAATCCAGCGAGGTGGCTGAGGAGGAAGCCTCGAGGGAGCCATGGGCCACAGCTGCAGCCCACGAGCCCCCACCAGCCAGGGCTCTGTGGTCACTGCTGTGGTGTGGGGCTGCTGGATGGAGGAACACCCTGGAACCAGCTCCAAGTGCCACCTGTTCCTGCCAGCCAGCCCCAGGCCATGCCTTAACAGTGCTCTTATTCCATGCCATTAAACAGAAAGCAGCCCAGAGCCTGCCAAACTGCCAGACAGGTGCCACCAGCAGCCCCACAGGTGCCTTACCTGCCCAGGGCTGCAGGCTGATGTTCAGCAGGTCCTTCATGCCACACTGGGGCCCCAGGGTGCCGTTGTAGCTGGCTGTCCTGGCACACAGCCTCAGGCGGCACACTCGCTCCGTGTCTGTGGCATTGTCGATGACAGCGAGGACATCGAAGTCACTGCCATTGTTGGCTCCTTCCGACAGCTTGATCCTGAGGTGCAGCCCCTCCTCCTCCTGCCTGAGGGAGCTGGTCTCGTGCTCTGCCTTGGCAAACACCTCTCTCTCCTTCTCAGAGCCTGTGGTGCACCAACAGAGCTGTGGTTCCCAGGAGGGCATGGTCCAGGCTGCTTTGCCCTGATCCCTGGAGCCCTCCTGGTGCAGTTGCTGCACTCAGGAATCATTTCCACACTGTGCTTCCCAACAGCCTCCCCCTGCAGGGATCTCTGCCCCTGCTGCTGCCCCACACACACCCTCGGGGTACTTGTAGGTGTGGGTGATGTCCTCCCTGCTGTCCCTGCCCACGCTCTTGGTGCTGATGTTCTTGCCCACCACCGAGGAGTGGGTGCTCTTCTTCTGTGTCCCGTCGTGCTTCACCACCCAGTACACCACATCCGCGTTCACCTCGGCGAACACGAAGGGGATGTCATACTTCAGCTGCAGGTCACCCTCCTTGATGGCTCTGACGGGGGCTGGCCCGCAGCAGAAGACCCCTGTGGGGAGCAGAGGTGCTGTCAGCAGCCAGGCTTTGGCCAGCACAGGGGCAGGAGGCAGCGGTGGCAGGGGCTGTGGGGTGGGAGGGAGCATCCCCACCATGGGTGCTGTACCTTCACTCTTCTCCTGGGGCGTTGGGTCCAGTGCCTGCCACCCATCATAGGCAGGGCCCAGGTCCGGGCGAGCCATCCAGCATTCCACCCAGCAGTGGAAGTTCCTGCAGGAGAAGCCAGCACATAGGAGCCTGAGCCTCCCCAGCAGGCTCTGGGGAAGGGGCAGGTGCTGCATCCCTCACCAGATCATGTCCTTGGAGCTGTGGCTCAGCTCCCCTGTCTCGCTGAGGTAGCGATCGATGATGAGGTTCCCGTTGGTGTCATGGGCTGAGTTGTAGTTGGTGACCACACGGCTGGGGATGCCCAGGCACCGCAGCACTGCAGGCAGGCAGGGCAGGCTCAGGGGCAATCCTGGCCCTGCACAGCTGCCAGCCATGCTGCCCTGCCTCTGCACAGCCCCAGCTTCCCACAGCTGCCAGCTGTGCTGCCCTGCCTCTGCACAGCCCCAGCTTCCCACAGCTGCCAGCCATGCTGCCCTGCCTCTGCACAGCCCCAGCTTCCCACAGCTCCCAGCCGTGCTGCCCTGGGTTCTCCCAGCTCCCATCCCACGCAGTCCCAGGTTCTCCCAGCTCCCAGCCATGCTGCCCTGCCTCTGCACAGTCCCAGGTTCTCCCAGCTCCCATCCCATGCAGCCCTGAGTCCATGCAGCTCCCATCCTGTGCAGCCCCAGGTCTGCACGGCTCCTGCCCTTCCCTTTCCCCCTGCCCGTGTGCCCAGGGCTGGATGCCCAGGAGGAGCAGGTGCCGTGGGCTCAGTGTGCTGGGTGGCAGGCAGCAGTGCCAGTGCCAGCCTGCTGGGGTTGGATACTGCAGGAGCCAACAAAAACCAACCCCAGAAAGGCACAAAAGCATCTGCGAGTGCTTTGAGGAGTGCAGGGGCAGCAGCGAGCTGCAACCTCTCATTTCATCTCGCAGCTGCCTTTTTGCTGCCAGCAGGGCTCCCCGGGGAGCAGGGAGGTAGTTAGAGAGCTTCAAAGGGAGCCTGTCAACTCGGGAGAGTGCTGGGAAAATCCACTTTAGTCTTCCTGCTGTTTCTCTCCTCTCCAAAGGCTCTGCTAGAGCTCTGATCTATGAATGCACTCACACAGCCCTTGCCAGAGCAGTTTTCCTCCTGGTGAGGCTCCAGGAGCATGCAGTAGTGCCTGTGTGTGCCTGGCTCCACAGCAGCCAGCCTGGAATGCTTTTCCCCCTCTCTCTTTTGCCCCAGCTCCACTGGCCTGCATTTATTTGGATCTCAGTGGGTTCAAGCCTTTCCTGCAAACTTGACCTTAAAGCCACTTTCCTTCTCCTGGGCTTGTGCCTCCACAGCTCCTCCTGCTCTGCTCAGTAAAAAGCTGAAAAACCCTTTTCCATCATTTTGTTCCTCCCTTCCTGACAGATTGGAATAACAGAGGGATTGAATTGCTTACAAGCAATCAGCACAGGCTGATTCTAATCAGCCCAGCAGTTCCCTGGCAGAGCCTGGAGGGATGAGGGAGATGGAAAGACATGGAGTGACCTCCATGAAGAGGTCAGAGGGAGATAGAGACACACAAGTGACCTCATCCTGCCGGGATAAGAGACTCACCAGTACATGCCACAGCAGCAAAGACCCAGCACTGTCCATATTTCACTGGCTGGCACCCAAAATCCTTCCACCTCCTGAGGATATCCACGCTCCCAATCCAAGCCATCGGGCTCATCCCATCCTCGTAGTGGTTGTCCCAACGCCCTGCCAGCACCCCATGGTCCTCATCGTTACAGTTGACCTGCAGCACAGCAAGAAGGACCAGGGATGGATGGAGAGATGGATGGAGAAGGCTGTCACATCCCAGGAGCCATCCTGGAGTTGTGGAAGAGCTGGCTGGGATGCAGGGCAAGAGTGCGCTGGGACTGCCCGCATCCCAGCTGCTGTGGGGATGGATTATAGCAACACTTCCTCCTGCCTGGGGCTTTTGGGCATGCTCATCCCCCAGCAAGGAGCAGAGGCAGCTCCTGGGATGGTGGGGACAGCCTGGTGGGACTCACCATGGCACTGATCACCCTGCCAATGTAGACAGGGTCGTTGCGTCGGGAGCAATCGCGGTTCTGGTCCCTCAGGAATTTGGGGTTGGTGTCCAGCAGCTTGAGGCAGATGGATAAGATGTCATCCTCAAACTGGGGCAGAAGAAGGGAGGGAAAGGGGTGTGTGAGGTCCTCATGGAGCACGGGGGTTGTCCCAACTTCATCTTCCCTCCCTGGCTCACCGTGATACCTCTCTCCCTGGGGTCCCCTCCCCGAGCCAGCACCCATCCAGTGATGTCCCCTGCTTGTGCCACCAGCACAAGGAGCTGAAGCTGTGGCCAGGGAAGGCTCAGCCTGCTCCTGATCTCACAACCAGGGCCAGATCCTGCTTCCTGCATCGCTGCTGCTCTGGAATCAGGCATGGATCTGAGCTCTGGGAAGAACACCTATTCCCATCAAGCCCTTCCCTGAGCTGAGGCACAGATGCTGCGTGGTTCACAGCACCCCTGCTCCCTGCAGAGCTCAGCAAGGGTGCCCAGGGCTGCCCTGGGGGGGCAGGCACTGCCTTATCAGCACAGCTCCACAGAGAAGCTTATCAGGTGCCAGCCCCCAGCACGGTGTGCTCACCCCGATTAGGAGTCTGTGCCCCTGGGGCCCCAGGAACTCTCCCCTGGCTCTGCCATGCTTCCAAGTCTGAGCTCCCCTCTTAGGAATGAATCATGGAAGCAAAGAATTGTTTTCCTTGGAAAAAACCTTTAAGAACATGGAGTCCAAGCATTCCCCAGCTCTGCCAGGTCCCCACGGAGCCATCTCCCTCAGCTCCACATCCCCAGGGCTCTCCAAGCCCTGCAGGGATGGAGACTCCAGCACTGCCCTGGGCAGCCTGGGCCAGGCCTGGACAACCCTTTGGGGGAAGGGAATACTCTCAAAATGGGAGAGCTTGACCACCAGCAGTGGTCAGAAACCACTCAGAAATAGGCCAAGGCACAAAAATTGGGCAGAAATTGAGACTGTTCTGCACTGCTGCAGGAGGAACAGGCTGCCCAGACAGGGGGGAGATGTCCCATCCCTGCAGCCACTCTGGGCCAGGTTGTCTGGGGCTGTGAGCAAGCAGAGCTAGCTGGAGATGTCCCTGCTGGCTGCAGGGGGTGGATCTCACTTTGCTTGCCCATGGCTGTGTGGTGGGGACAGGTTTGGGGTGCACTTTTGGGGACACAGGTGGCACGATCCCCTATGCCCCACAGCTCTGGGCTCAGCTGAGGGTCCTGGGGAGGCCACATGCTGCTCACCTGCCCGAAGTTCCAGGGGGTGGGGGTGATGTAGTCCCGGGAGCCCTGGTAGATGAGTCCCTGCTGGGCCAGCACGTACTCACAGCGCTCATCCTCCTGCCGCAGGAACACTGTGTCCTCTGCAGGGACAGGGGACATGGGGACATGGGGACAGGGCTCTGCCCTCCACCCCCAGCCCTGCTCACAGCCCCCTGCACCCCAGGGACCTGCTGGGCACTGATGGAGCCAATGGGAAAGGAGGCAAGGGGAAGTGCTCCTGTCTGAGAAAGCTGCTGGAGAACTTCAGCCCAGTGTGGTGTGAGCTGCTGGGAAACACTCAGTGACCTTGGGGTTTTTCCCATCCTTTCTCATGGCTCTCTCTTTCCTCCTCTTTAGTTTTATGGAGTCTTTTCCCAGAAGGGGAAACCTCCTTGGGAGCAGAGGAAGCAGAGAGCCCTGGCTGAGCTGGCAGCTGAAGCTATTTTGCTCACACAGCAGCCACTGCTGGAAAAATCCCTCTTTCCTGCAAGTGTTTTCAGGCCAAGGCCAGCATGCCCACCCCCAGTGCCCCCTCAGCACAGCAGAGCTTCCTAAGGGCCTTATCTCTGCAGAGCAAGCACTGAGAGCTTGGGATTCAGGAAGCTGGCTGCTCCAGGCCAGGTTGAGCCCAGGTCCAGCTGGGAGGAGCTGGAGCAGGACAGCAGAGCCAATTCCAGGAGCAGAGGAAGGAGGTGGAGAGATGGAAACCCTGGCTGCTGGCTGCCCAGGGCCATCCAGACCCTGAGCCTCCCTTCTGCACCAGGCAGAATTCCAGCAGGAATTCTGGGGGAATTGCTGGGGGGTGGCTGGTGCTCACCTTACCCAGGGACCTGCAGGCTCCCCTGGGTCCCTAAGGGCTCCCCTGGGTGCTAAAGGCTCCCCTGGGTGCCTAAGGGCTCCTCTGGGTCCCTGAGGGCTCCCCTGAGTGCTAAAGGCTCCCCTGGGTGCTAAAGGCTCCCCTGGGTGCTAAAGGCTCACCTGGGTGCCAGGCATTGAAGAGCAGCACGAAGTCCCCGAGCTGGTAGCTGCTGCCCTGGTAGCCTGTGGAGGTCTCCAGGGTCAGGCTGTAGTGTCCAACCCGAGCATCAGCTGGGGAGCAGAGGGAGATGGAGAGAGCTTCCCCATCCTGCTGCTGGATCACAGCACTCCAGGCTGACTCCTCCGGGCAGTCAGTCACAGCAAAGTGGGACCTGGTTCCCGACGTCTCGATGGGGCAGGGCCCTGCCAGGGAGCAGCTGTCAGCTCTCCTGGGGCTCCAAGAGCCCAGGGAGCTCCATGTCACAGGAGCTGTGCCAAGGGCACCTGCTCCCATGCCCTCTGGCACTACCTGGAGCTCAGCTCTTGCAGCCCAGGAAGGTTTGGTGTTGGGGCATGGAGAAGCCCAGCTGTGGGAAGCTCAGGCATGGCTGTTTGGGAAGGGGCAGGAGAGAGGGAGAGGACTCAGGAGAGCAGAGGGACTGCCCAGCCCAGGACCATGTCCCTTTCCCTTAGCTGCACCTCCTCCTGCCTGTGCTCAGTGCAGAGCTGCCAAGTCCCTGTGCCCACACAGCCTGGTCCTGGCAGAGCCCAGGGCTCGGGGGTCC
>VWZO01009549.1:7151-31349 GCA_013396975.1 Bucco capensis | reverse complement strand
TTTCTTTTTTAATAGATTATAATTATATAATATATATATATAATTATATATATATAAATTATAATTATGATTATTATAATTATAATCTATTATAATTATATCGATTATATATATTATTATATAAAATATATCTATTTTATAGATATATACAGTCAGGACTTTTACAACACCAGCAAAGGAACTAGTTAATTTCCAAAAACAAGTGAATCTGCTTTATTCATTGTTTAGCTAGAGTTTTAATTTATTGGTCTTATCTCAACTTGCATGCAGTGGTTATAAATGAGTTTTCCCTATTGATTCATGAATACAATATCCAGCATGGCTCGGGTGGTGTGGGGGGAGTACATAGTCCAGCTGCTCATGAAGGGTGTCATCTTCCTGTCTTTAACAATCCCAAACAGTGAATTTAGGCAACAATGCAGAACTAAATAAAGCCTAATGTAGAGGTAACAGACTAGCTTTCAACTTCGAGAGGCCTTTCTCCTGTACAGATTTGGCTCACCATTGCATTTGATGCTGTCTATATTCTGTAAGGCTGGAAAGGATTTGGTGTCTCAATCAATTCGATATTCCATGTCAAAAAGATCTTTTCTGTAATGTTATGTATAAAGTGTAGGCCTAAATTAAGAAATGGTTGCAGTTTTATGGGGCGTCCTGTGGTTGCATGACTTCCACAGTACACTTAGACAGCTGCATATGCACAATCCAGTTCAGAACCTTGTTGAGAAAAAAACTGATGATCAGGCCTTATCATGTCCCCCATTGCCCNCAATCACCTCTGTGGATCTGCTGGCCACAGTTCTTTTGATGCAGCCCAGGATGCGATTAGGCTTCTGGGCTGCCAGTGTGCACTGTTTGCTCATGTCCAGCTTCTTGTCCACCAACACCCCCAAGTCCTTTTCTGCAGGGCTGCTCTCCATCATCTCATCCCCTAGCCTGTTTTGTCAGTCAAAACTTTCTATTTCAGAACCTACCCAACGGCTATCCCATAGATTTGACCCCACAGTAAGATGTGATATTTATAGTGTAGTGCCTCTCCGTATCTACCTCACTGTCTAGTATACCATGAAAAATTGATGCCATATTAAATGACAGGCCATGTTTCAGTTACATGAATTCCATCTTCTGTGATCATTTTGATTTGTGTATAGTTCCTTGTGTGAATCAATGTCACAGATTCTTAATTTATATTTTTTAAGCCTCATATTTTAATTTCTTGTATGTTTCAAAGTTCATTGGTTGCACTTTTCCTGATAGGGCTGTAATACCACTTTGTCAGGTGGCTAGTTCTGCAAACAGGTCCTATTCGGTCATCTTACACAGGTCAAATTTCTACTGTATACTGAATAGTTTTACTACTGGCCTGCAACAAAATAATTCTTGAAGAAAACTTATCCAAGTGTAAAAGAACAACATTATATAGCTTGTAACATTAGTTCCCAGTGAAAACCAATGATTTTCTAAGCCAGCTACTCTGTCAAATATCTTTGAAGATGGCTTTTTTTCTAATACTAAATGTGATAAGGAAGTTAGAGTACTAAAATCAGGAACAACACTGCTATTTCTGACAAAATATCTCCAGTAATAGGAAGTCTGTTGTCTTGTCTAAATCCAGTATTTAATAACTTCCTCTGTTGAGCTGGGTTATATATGGCTGAAAACACAACATAACACAGTTATGCCATTTTTTGCATTCCTTAACCTAACACACTGGAAGGTGGCTCCATGGAAATATAACAGAGAGACTATCACTGCTTTAGAATTTATCTTAAAAATTTGTTCCATCAGAAATTTACTGTATTGCATGGAAAGTGTGACTGAAGCCTAAAATGTAGAATAGCAATTATTTTTCTACCTTAACTATAGCTAGGTTATCTTTTCTTTATAGCTAGGATACCATTTATTGTTGGAGGCTTAAGTGGGATTCTTCATTTTACCCATTGCTGTCCATGTAGCACCTTACTGAATATTGATAGTATGTACTACGGATGTCATAGGGACGTTGTATGTGAGATTCCAAGGAGAGCCAATCTGCACATTACAGGTAAAATATGGTTAAACCAAATTTCTTATTTCATTCTTGGCTTAACACTTGAATGGTACTCTTTCGATGTGGACATTGTCTACTGGAAAGTGAACAACTATAATTTTGTGAAGGTTGTTGGAAAGTCAAAAGCTTATGACATCTTCCTTGGGTCACATTTGACTTGCAGGTGGCAAGACTTGGATAGATTTCCCATACTCACAGTTGTCCAGTTCTTCCAAAAACAAATTCAGAGAGAGATTAGTGAAAACATCTGTAGTCCTTTAGAAAGAAGTTTTTGTGTTTGCTGTAGCAGGATAATTTAATAGTAATAGAAAACATATTAAAAAAAAAAAATGGTTCCTGAAGGTGACTTGTGGCAGTATCTCAAAATAATAAATTGCATCTTATCTCATAAAAGGCTGTGGCAGAGAGGAAGCTCAAAAGGGGGGAAAAATGGTGCAAATGATCTGTACAAACTGAAAAAATTCCGTATGTGATAATATTGTAAAATATTATCAAGATAAATAAACCTATTTAACATGTGGAGCAGAGGTAAGCTTTTTTTAGTAATGGTGTCCTTCTGAATGGATACCCAGCACTGGCTTTCATATGATGTAAGACAGTAAAGTTTTTCAGAGAAAAAATCAGCTGAAATTCCAGACAGAAATTCAGAATGTTTCAGCAAATTTCAGTTTACTGAAATTCAGTTTATTCAGTTTATTTTAACATACATCACAGCTTCACTTAGACTGCTATTGCTAATGTGCAAATAATTTTTCAAAGCTCTTCTAACCAGTAGCTTTTCTTATATTTTCCCTACTTGAATTAATTTTGCCCTGTCAGAAATAAGGATTAAGTGCTAGATTAATTAATTTCACTTAAAAATCATATTAAGGATTTCAATTTATTAAACAGAATTCCAGCATTTATTCTCCTGCTTTAAGAAATCATAAAAAATAATATTCATACTGCATAATTATCATGAAGCTTATTAGTGCATATTATTTTTCATCACTACATATGCAGTTACTTGCATCTCACAAGCAATAAATAGGTCAGACAGAAGAATTAGCTTTCTGTTTAACAGAGAAAATCAGAGCTTGTGTTCTACTTTCAGGTCAGATATTCTTGGCTTACAGTTAAATTCTAAGACCACAGACCTATGCTATGGTATTGTTATAATTAAACCTCCATTTCTGGGTTACAGAGTTCTTGTATCCTTTCCTGTTTTTCAAGACAGTCCATTTACCGTCTATTTGTTTTTGAATTACCGGTCGTATGTGTTTAACATATTTCTTAAATGTTTATTATTTTTGTTTTATCTTGTTTTGCATTCTAAACAGTAAAAAATAATATCTGACAATATTCTCACTTTATTGGTCAAGCTACTACTTTTATGCTTGAAATTACATAGTAGCAGCAGCATGAAAAAGAATCAGCAACTCATATCCCTCTTTTTGAAAATAAGAAAGCACAATATTAAGAGTATTTGCCTAATTTTATTGTTAATACTGTCTGTTGTAGGCCTTGCAGTTCTTTTAGTTAAATTTTTATATATTTATTTAAAGGTCCTCAGCAAAAAACATAGCCAAAGAGTTTCTACTTACAGTTTGATAGAATGGGCAAGTATGTTTTTAAATTTTAAGAGCAGAAGACTGAACTGGATGAACAGGGAGCTATGGCTGAAACATGAAAAAAAAGAGTATACCACCAGTGGAAGAAGGGGCAGGTGAAACAGCAGGAATACAAAGATATAGTATAGGTCATGTAGGTAGGGTATTAGAAAAGCTAAAGCCCAGCTTGAAATTAATCTGGCCACCCTAGTAAAGGATAACAAAATAAGTTTTTATATCAGTAGCAAAAGGAAGGCCACAGATAATCTCCATCCTTTATTGGATGCAATGCAGAACATGGTCACTGAGGATGGAGGAAAGGCTGAGGTACTCAATGCTTTCTTTGCCTCAGTCTTTAATAGGCAGAGTAGCTACCCCCAGTATACTCTGCCCCCCAATGTAGAAGACAGGGATGGAGAGCACTGTGAAGGCCCCTTAATCCAGGTGGAAGTGGTCAGAGACCTGCTGCTCCATTTAGACAGTAACAAGTCCATGGGGCTGGATGGGATGCATCCAAGAGTACTGAGGGAGCTGGTGGAGGTGCTCACCAAGCCACTCTCTATAATTTATCATCATTCCTGACTAACCAGAGAGGTTCCAGAGGGCTGGAGACTTGCCAGTGTGAAACCCATCTACAAGAAGGGTCGGAAGGAGGATCTGGGAAACTACAGGCCTCTCAGCCTGACCTTGGTACCAGGGAAGATTATGGAAGAGATCATTTTGAAGGCGTTCACATGGCAAATCCTGGACAACCAAGGGATCAGACCCAGTCAGCATGGGTTCATGGGAGGCAGGTCCTGCTCGACCAACCTGATCTCCTTTTATGATGAGGTAACACACGTAGTGGAAAAAGGGCAAGCAGTAGATGTCATTTAATTGGGTTTTAGTAAGGCCTTTGACACTGTCTCACACCACATTCTTCTGGAGAAGCTGGCATCACACAGTTTAGACAGGTTTGCTCTTCGCTGGGTAAGGAACTGGCTGGTGGGTGAAGCCCAGAGAGTAGTGATCAATAGGGTTGATTCTAGCTGCCGGCTGGTCACCAGTGGTGTTCCCCAGGGATCAGGGTTGGGGCTGACTATGTTCACTATCTTTATCAATGATCTGGATGAGGGGATGGAGTGCACCCTCAGTAAATTTGCAGATGACATCAAGATAGGAGGGAGAGTCAATCTGCTTGAGTGTAGGGAGGCTCGGCAGGGGGACCTGGATAGGCTGAATTGGTGGGCTGAGGCAAATGGGATGAGCTTCAAAAAGGCCAAGGGCTGGGTCCTACACTTGGGTCACAATAACCCCATGCAATGTGGGTTTGGGAAGAGTGGTTGGATTGCTACCTAGCAGAGAAGGACCTGGGGGTGCAGGTTGATAGTCAACTGAATATGAACCAACAGTGTGCCCAGATGGCCAAGAAAGCCAGTAGCATCTTGTCCTGTATGAAAAATTGTGTGACCAGTAGGACCAGAGAAGTGATCATCCCCCTATACTCAGAGCTGGTGAGGCCACACCTTTAATACTGTGTTCAGTTTTGGGCCCCTCAGTACAAGAAGGATGTAGAGGCATTAGAACGTGGCCAGTGAAGGGCAAAAAGGCTAGTGATNGTTTGCTCTTCGCTGGGTAAGGAACTGGCTGGTGGGTGAAGCCCAGAGAGTAGTGATCAATAGGGTTGATTCTAGCTGCCGGCTGGTCACCAGTGGTGTTCCCCAGGGATCAGGGTTGGGGCTGACTATGTTCACTATCTTTATCAATGATCTGGATGAGGGGATGGAGTGCACCCTCAGTAAATTTGCAGATGACATCAAGATAGGAGGGAGAGTCAATCTGCTTGAGTGTAGGGAGGCTCGGCAGGGGGACCTGGATAGGCTGAATTGGTGGGCTGAGGCAAATGGGATGAGCTTCAAAAAGGCCAAGGGCTGGGTCCTACACTTGGGTCACAATAACCCCATGCAATGTGGGTTTGGGAAGAGTGGTTGGATTGCTACCTAGCAGAGAAGGACCTGGGGGTGCAGGTTGATAGTCAACTGAATATGAACCAACAGTGTGCCCAGATGGCCAAGAAAGCCAGTAGCATCTTGTCCTGTATGAAAAATTGTGTGACCAGTAGGACCAGAGAAGTGATCATCCCCCTATACTCAGAGCTGGTGAGGCCACACCTTTAATACTGTGTTCAGTTTTGGGCCCCTCAGTACAAGAAGGATGTAGAGGCATTAGAACGTGGCCAGTGAAGGGCAAAAAGGCTAGTGATGGGTCTGGAGAACAAGTCTTATGAGGAGCAGCTGAGGGAACTGGGGTTGTTTAGTCTGGAGAAGAGGAGACTCAGAGAAGGCCTTATCTCTCTCTCCAACTAACTGAAAGGAGGTTGTAGTGAGATGGGAGTCTGCCTGTTCTCCAGGGTTAACAGTGAGAGGACGAGAAGAAACGGCCCCAAGTTGAAGCAGGTGAGATTTAGATTAGCTATAAGGAGAAATTTTATAGAAAGGGTTGTTAAGTTCTTAGAATA
The DNA here is from genome assembly GCA_013396975.1 of Bucco capensis. Lineage (NCBI taxonomy): Eukaryota > Metazoa > Chordata > Aves > Piciformes > Bucconidae > Bucco > Bucco capensis. The sequence goes on along the minus strand of VWZO01009549.1, from coordinate 25,213 downwards.
GGTGGCCCAAGGAGGGAGTGGAGTCACCATCCCTGGAGGTGTTTAAGAAATATTTAGATGCTCTACTTAGGCACATGGTTTAGTGGTATGTTAATGATAGGTACAGTTGGACTTGATGATCTTAGAGGTCTCTTTCCACCTTTGCGATTGTTTGATTCTATGATTCTGTTTTCATATGGGACGGGAAATGTAAATGGTTATGGGGACATTGCACTTACACACAAGTACATTGTTAGCAACATATAACTTATCTTGAAGTTCCTTTTTTCCCTGCTATATTTGCTTTAATGTCTCATAGGCCATTGGTTAGCACTTGAATTACCTCAAATAGTGTAAATAATTTCAAACATCTTGTGCTTGATTTGAAGCCCAGAAAAATCAGTTCCTACCTCAGACTGTATTATTTATATCTGCGTTTCTTTACTCCTCTCTTTCTCTTTCCAAGATTTTTGTAACCTTGAGCATTTTGGAGAATTTGGGTCCTACCAGGCACTGAAAATGTCATTAGTCATTAGAAAAACAAAATGCAGCAATAGTTTGTTTGCTATATCCCTTAATTCTGTCTTTTCACTTACATTCAATTTCACATTATGGTTTTTGAATGACAAATTTAAAGAGTTTTCCTTCCCACTTGTTCCCCCTCAACTTTGCCTGATTCATTTCTTTTCTTTCTATTTTGTGAGATTGCACACAGATACTCATTAATCAAATCAGAATAAAAACTTCTGAGTAGAAGGGGAAGCAGAAAGGGCTTTTACCTGGACTCTCCCACTGTCTGTGCGTAGAGGATACTGTGAGAAAAAAATTGAATTATCTGAATGAAAGGAATGTAAATGATTACTGGACAGAGCACAGGTAGATGAAGGTACAAATCTCTTACTCTTGCATTTGTAAAAAGAGAATCAAGCAGGGAATTCTTGGAAATTTGTGCTACATGTCTACTCTAGATTGCTGAATTGAATTACAAAAGAAACCCCATGCAGTTTCTGAAACACTCCCACAGAATTTCTGGTAGCTATTAAATTTGCTACAAAATATAGATAGCTTTATAAAATATTTTCAGCAGGTTATTGATGTAAATTTGTATTGGAAAGTCTCCTTCGGTTGTAGAAAACGGAAAGAAAATGCAAGAAGTTTTCTTTAACCATGCAGTCACAGCTCTTACCTTTTATCTTCATCTTTGCAGTCTCCTTTGTTCCTCTGCACTAGAGAATTTTTGAAGTACAGTTTAAAAGACACTCTTAGTCATTCTAGTTCTAATTTAACTAGTTAGTTAGACATGCATGAACTGTTAAGCCTTGCTGTAACAGCTTGTTTATACGTAATGTAAACACATGAAAAAAGAGTACATGTGCTTTTCCTCTTGATTTCCTTGGTAAAACTAAAAGAAACTAGCAGAGATGTCAGCCTTTCTTATGAAGACAACATAGCAAATCACATAAAAATCCAGCTCTGAGATGATAGGCATTTTTAATATTTCACCAGTTAGGAGCCGTAAAGCTTTCCTAGAGCTCTAAAATTAAAGAGATTATACACCCTATATTTGTGTTTGAAAGAAGAGATGATATGAAAATATTTTTTTCCTGTTGTAAGCCCTGAGTAGATACCCCAAATATTTACTGATTTACACAGTGATACTAGAGATTCTACCTCTCTTCCTTGTAATTTTCCAGCATTTTGTCTTTTTTTTTTGTCCCAAATTATCATACAGAAACCAAAACAGAGAAACAGGAATTTCAATCTAAACCTCTTTCTACATGATGTCTATTTATGTCTCTCTTTTTAACAGTTAGTACATGTATAATTTACATAAAAATATCATAATAAAAAATCTGCAAAAACTTATATACTTGCTTATATAGTATAATAAAACTTAAAGAGTGTTTCTGAAATCAGTGTCAATTAATCTGTTTTAGATTCATTTTAGATTTCTTTAGTACTTTCTAAAGAAGTGCTTTGAAGTATGGAAACAGACATACATATATAACCAATCAGGGATAGCTCCATACATAGCTGAAGTTCTTCAACTTAAAAAATATATGATAAAGCGTCTGAACTGAATTCTCATCCATAAAAAAAACTTGATAAGGGGTGTTTTTAGAATGATGTCTGAATCTTATTTTCTGATCTTGTGTTCTAAATAACTCTCATACTCTCATTATAATGTTGTAAGAGGAAAAATAGAAAACAGTAATAGCATATATTTGTCCAGATTNTCAAGTGATTTTCAGACTGCCTGCCAGATTATGTAAGAGAAGGAAAAAGTTACCCAAACACTGCCTTGTAGTCAATTTATTTTCCAAATGCTTTTTACAATTATTCAAGAAAACACTTTTTAAAGATCTTTTGTTACAGAGTGTGATAAATCTTATGTTACTTAAAAAAGAATCACTAGTTGTTTTTCTGAAATGTGAGTAGAATTGTTATATTCAAATGAGTAGGTCCATATTCTGGTTATTAGACATTATTAGTGTTCTGGGTTAGAGTAACTTGTCTTATGGTGTTTTCTCTTACACTTTTTATGGGAATTGCTAAGACCAGTTATGTAATCATTTTAGCAGTGTGAAAAATTAAACTGGACAGATTTACAAGCATATCAAACTCTCCAAAGATTGATGTCATTAGAAAAGCTGTACATGCTCAAAACATGAATGAAATAAACTCTTTTTATGTGTTGCACTTTAATCCTAATAGACAGTTCAGCCCCACTCAGCCACTCACTCCCCTTTGATGGGCTGGGGGACAAAATTGGAAGGGTAAAAGTGAGACAGGTTGTGGGCTGAGATAAAGATAGTTTAATAGATAAAGCAAAACTGCATGTGTAAGCAAAGGAAAACAAAGAATTCATTCACTGCTCTCAAACGGCAGGCTGGTGTTCAGCCATCTCCAGGACAGCAGGTGTCCATCTCATGGAATGGTGACTTGAGAAGAAAAATGCTATCACTCTGTTTGTCCTTGCTTCTCTCTTCCCTCAGTTTTTGCTACTGAGCATGACATCATATGGTATGGAAAATCTTTTTGGTCAGTTGAGATCAGCTGTCCCAGCTGTGTCCCCTCTCAGCTCCTTGTGTACCCCCAGCCTGCTTGCTGGCTGAGCGGTGTGAGAAAAAGAAAACATCTTGATGGTGTGCAAGAACTGCTCAGCAACAGCTAAAACATCCCTGTGTTATCAACACTGTTTTGCCTAATGTCCTGGTTTGGGCTGGAGTGGAGCTGATTCTGCTAAGGTGGTCTTGCTTCCTAGCCAAGGCTCCTTCACAGTAACTGCATTTTCTAAGCTGGCAGTATGTTTTCAGAAACAGTGCCAGCTTCTAGCAGTGATTAGGCCCATAATGTTTGGGTTACGGTCTGGACTGGAATGTAGACAACGGCCACTGCTGAATTTTTTTTCTTTTTTTTTTTTCCCTCTGCCCGCTCTTCTATGATGATGTGACTCACCTTTTGGGTGGGGGGAAAGCTGTGGATGTTGTCTACTTGGATTTTGGTAAGGCCTTTGACACAATCTCCCACAGCATTCTCCTGGAGAAACTGGCAGATCATGGTATAGACAAATGTACTCTTGACTGGGTTAAAAACTGGATGAATGGCCATTCCCAGAGAGTTGTGATTAATGGAGTGAAAACTAAGTGGCTGGCAATCACCAGTGGTGTCCCTCAGGGCTCAGTTTTGGGGCCAGTCTTGTTTGGCATCTTTCTTGATGACCTGGACATGGTGATCGAGAGCACCCTCAGTAAGTTTGCAGATGACACGTGGTCAATGGCTCTTTGTCCAGGTGGAGAGCGGTAACGAGTGGGGTCCCTCAGGGCTCTGTCTTGGGACCTGTGGTCTTCAACATCTTCATTAACGACATGGACATAGGTATCGAATGCACCCTCAGCAAGTTTGTGGATGACACGAAGCTGAGTGGTGTGGTTGATACACCAGAAGGGCAGGGTGCCATCCAGAGGGATTTGGATAAACTTGAAGAGTGGGCCCAAGAGAATAAAATGAAGTTTAATAAGTCAAAATGCAAGGTCCTGCATTTGGGTAGGAGTAACACTAGATATGAGTAGAGACTGGGTGAAGAGCTCATTGGAAGCAGCAGTGCAGAGAAAGACTTGGGGGTCATAATAGATGAGAAGGGACCCCACTCGTTACCGCTCTCCACCTGGACCATTGACCACGACTCTCTGATAGCGTACTTCCAGCCAACTTCTTATCCGTTGAATGGTCCAATCATCAAATCCAAATCTCTCTTGTTTGGAGATGAGGATGTCATGAGGAACCATGTCGAAGGACTTACAAAATCCAAGTAGATGACATCAGTCAGTCTCCCCTCATCAACTGCTGCAATCACTCCATTATAGAAGGCCACAGGATTGGTCAGGCACGATTTGCCCTTAGTGAATCCATGTTGACTACTTAGGATCACCTCTTTATCTTGTATGTGCCTTAACATCCCTTCCAATACTATTCGCTCCATGACCTTCCCAGGCACAGAGGTGAGGCTCACTGGCCTGTAGTTCCCTGGGTCATCTTTTTTACCCCTTTTAAAAATGGGTGTGATGTTACCCTTCCTCCAGTCCCCAGATGAGTCAGCAGTGTGCCTCAGCAGCCAAGAGGGCCAACCGGATCCTGAGGTGCATCAAGCACTCCATCACTAGCCGAGCAAGAGAAGTGATAGTCTCAGTTTAGTTGGCACTGGTGCATCCTCACCTGGAGTATTGTGTGCAGCTCTGGGCTCCACAATACAGGTAGGGCATGAAGTTGTTGGAGAGCGTCCAGAAGAGGGCAAGAAAGATGGTTAAGGGCTTGGAGGGGAAGTCATATGAAGAAAGGCTAAAATCACTTGGTCTGTTCAGTCTGGAGAACACAAGACTGAGGGGGATCTCACAGCAGATCACCAGCCTCATGGCCTCACCAGAGAGGCGGGAGTGGGGGCTGAGCTCTTCTCTTTGGTGGACAGTGACAGGACACAGGGGAATGGTATGAAGCTGTCCCAGGGGAAATTCAGGATGGATGTTAGGAAAAAGTTTTTCACCCAGAGAGTGTTGGAGCATTGGAACAGGCTCCCCAGGGATGTGGTCATGGCTCCAAATCTTGTGGAGTTTAAGGGTCACTCGGACAATGCCCTTAGTCACCTCGTGTGATCTTGGGGTTTTTGTCCTATGCCTAATGGGAGTTGGACTTGATGATCCTTGCGGGTCCCTTCCAACTCTGATTGTTCTATGATTCTATGATTCATACTGCCAGCTTCAGAAAATGCAGTTATTTTAAAAGAGCCTCGGCTAGGAAGGAAGACCACCTTAGAAAAATCAGTTCCACTCCAGTCCAAACCAGGACACCCACAAATCAGAAACACAGCTCTGTTGAAGCTACTATGAAGAAAATTAAATCAGTATATTGTGTTTTTTGACAAATGCGCTTAACATGTTGCATTATTTTCTTTCCTGATTTACTAATTTCTAGCTTTGGATTTGAAGTTTCTCAAATGATAGTTCAAAGCAAGATTAAAATATTTTTAATTTTTGTAAGTCTGTATACTATTTCTGTATAGTGTTGCATCATCTTCATAAGATGAAGTTCATGGATGATAAAAAAATCAAATTAATCTCTGAAACTATGTTACAATGCCATGTTGATCCTCAAGGTTATGGATCTTACATGACAAAATGATACTTCTGTTTCTGGAAGAGGGTACAGAAGGTACAGTAGAATTGAGATCTTAAAAGATCGTTTTTGTATCTTTATTTACTCATTTACAGGCTTTCAAAACATAAATTAATTTCCTAAATAGTGCATATGAGGAAATAGTTTATTTCTATGTGCTTAATATATGAGGGAAACATACAGAATTAAGCTTGATACATTTACATTCTCATCAGAAAAAAGGATTCTTGTTGTGCTCGCCAAAAGAATGAAGGATTATTGGTACATAAACTAATTTTCTCCTTTTAGTGTATAATTCTGCAATGGCTGTTTCCATGCAGAAAAAGAAAATGGAGGCATTGCAGATGTTTGTCTTCTTTCAGACCAGTGGACTAGGCCCTTTTTTGACAGCATTCATCGATGTCAGCATTTCTGATTGAATGACTTCTGCCTATTCCAGATAAGTGGAAGTCTGTTATTTTATTAATAGCTTTTTAGATTCACTTGGAAGGAAATCTCTAAACTACTGCATTGTGGAAGAAACAATGTGCATTTTCTATATTGTCCAAAAGTAGAAATACAATTTAATATTAAAATGACCTTAGGAATACACCCCCCAACAACATAGTTTGTTAAGGTTCCTTGAGATAAAGACATGAAAATGTCTTTAGGAAAACCAATCTGAAAACTCAATTGCTAATTCACGTGAAATTCATAAATTAAGATTTTATATGGACTTACAATTCCTGACTGTGCATGCATTTTCCTGAATAAACTATTTATTAAGGACATTAACAGAGGTGATTCACTGAAAGGCTCAGCTTTTCTCCTTGAAGACTGTTTTCCACATAAACCCAATTTGGATATAGTTAAATTCACATTAGCAAAAATTTGCTTGAGTAACATTTGTATTAACATGCAAACCTCTTCTTGGGGTTAAAAAAGTGTCTTACCACTTTGGAGTGCTGAAATCTAATTCTCAAAGGCATATCCTGATGGGGAGTCTATAAGGCGCTGATACAGGCACAGAAAATTAAGAATAACAGTGGAGGGGTGGAGTTGTTTGTTTGGTGGTTTTTTTACACCATATTGTTTGTCCTTCCCATTCTTTGAATACCTACCTGAAGATCTTTAGTTATGGCCTCAGCTAATATCTTTAAAGCAAAAAATGCATTTGGAATACAGGTGGTGGCTGGCAGTGGAACAGAGTAATACAAGTAAAAGTTTAATTAGCCCACTGGTGATATTAAGGCAGAATTATTTGTTGAAGGGAGAATAGAAGGAAAGGAGAAGGATTGGAAGAGGGCTGGAGAGGCTTTCTGACTACTGAAGGAGAGTGGCTGCTCTTAAGATATGAATGAAAATGTAGTCTTATTGGGCAGGACTGATAACAGCAAAGATATGATGAGCTGACAAGTGGAGTTTTGCTAGACAGCAGTACCTTTAAACTATGTTTAGGGTTCTCTGTCTATTTGATCAAAATGATTGCCATTATTTCTGGAGGGGCTGTGCTGCATTTTCGAGCTTTAATTCTGCTGCAGTTTTGTTGGAGTTTTTTAGGAGCATTTTTGGTTCTCATCTTAGAACCTATCTTTTTTTCTTATGCCTGACTGGAAGCAGTGAAGCTATTTTTAGATGAGTCATGATAGCTTAAAATGATCAGCAAAATGTTTCATAAATTGAACACTGGCAGATTAGCTATGCATTTCAGTAGATAATTCTATATAAATAAATGATTGTTCTACGTGGCTGTGGTCTCCGGTAGTCAGTATCTCTTCTAGCTAGTCAAGAAGATATTTCGGTAATAATTTTGAGGGCATCCATGTTTATTTTCATGTATATTCTGGTTTTTGATTCCCTCTCTCTGTTGTTAGCTATTATATCAATGTTGCACATGTGTTGTCAGCAGTCTCGGGAGTTGAGATCTCTGATGAAGAACAGCAGAGATGTGTCTCCTGTTTATATGTCTTCAATGGATAATTACCTGGAGTAGAATTTGGCTGTGATTTAAGAACTCCGAAATTGCCCTTGCTATCATTCTTCCCCTCAAATCTTCCACAAAGCATGCAGAGCATGCTACCGAAAGCTCAAAAACTTCTGTGACAGAATTGGAAAGCATACATTGAAGGGCAGTTGTTGTTCTCAAGGATGTAGTAATATCGACTAATGGAAGAAATTTGTTCATAAAACCTTTGAGTAGTGAAAATATGTGTATTGGAGAGGCAAAATAGTAGAAAAGAAGATACAGTTTGTTTTCTTTAAACCAATGTGTATTCAGTAGAACTGTGATTTTTATCATATGCAATATCTTTGTAAACATTGGAGGATCTTCTCAGGACTCATCTTTCAATATTAATCCCCTGAGATTGTTGCTGTTGGCCATTTCTGATCATTAGTCTCATCCTGTTTTAGACAACCCTGTTGAAATCAAAGAAAACTCTCAGTTGACTGTAGTTCAAGTCACAGCCATACTCTGAAAATTAATATAGTTGTGATATGGAGATACACATCCATAACATGTTTCTGTATTGGGGCAAGCATGAACCAGTGATGAATACATGGCATAGCATGCTTTCACTGCAAGGGCTAGCATGAAACATGATGGAGTGTGTGGGGTTGGGATACCACTGTCCTGGAGGCAGCAGCTTATTCTGGGCACCCAGCCACCCTCTGCAGTGCAGATGTGGAGTGGTGGGTGGGCAGGGATATAACCCAGTGAAAAGTGCACTCTGAGTGAAGAACTCTCTCAGCTAGGCTGTAGAAACTGTAGAGAAGTTGGACATCATCAGTGTGCTACTCATGCAGGACTAATGTCCTTTACTTACCCAGGGACAAATAGTTCCGCATGTGTTCCAAAGTCATTAACTCTTCGTTGAAGTTCAAATTTTCTCCCAAGTCAGGCTTTTCCCTTCCCTTCCCTTCCCTTCCCTTCCCTTCNTTCCCACACCTTCCCTTCCCACAACTTCCCTTCCCACACCTTCCCTTCCCACACCTTCCCTTCCCACACCTTCCCTTCCCTTCCCACACCTTCCCTTCCTGCACCTTCCCGCACCTTCCCTTCCCTTCCTGCACCTTCCCTTCCCGTCAGTAACAGATCATGATGCTCTTAGCTCCCAATTTCATATATCTATCTCCTTTATAAATTCCTTTCTCCTGATTTTTGCTTTATTTTTTTCTTGGCTGTTCAGATTAGTATAATCTATCTTTTTGTCTATTAAACAAACAAACAAAAATCTTAAAGATCTCTTTTGATCAAATGCATAATTTGGAATTAATCCAAACATTATAATGCTAAAGCCACTAAACTTGGCTGTAACACATCTTAACAATGCCCTTTATACAAGTGTCTATTACTTGCACCTGTGATTAGAGCTTTTTTAGTTCAACTATATTTTCTTTTGATTCATTGAAAAAAGTTAAGGAAAAAGTGTATGGTTTATGTCTTTTGAATATATGAAAAGCAAGAAGCAAGATAATGACAAAGACTCCCACCTTGTTCTTCTGTACATTTATGAAAATGAGAGCATGTACTCCTTATGCAAATATTTGGAAGAAATAAGGAGCCAGTGAATTTGCAACTATGGGAGAAGCTACTCTTTTTTTTGTTTGTTTTAATGATAAACTAAAATCTTTTATACTCAATTTTGAAAATGTGTTTCCCAAATTCTCTTTTTAGTTCTGATTTATCAGGTGTAAATATTATAGTTCCCTAGCAATCCTGAAAGTGATTCTTATATATGCCACAGGAATTTTGCTAATTTTCCTGATTTTATTAAGTAGATATCTTCATCAATGAGATAGATCCTGCATAAGATATGGTGAGCTGAAATGAAGAATTACAATTTATTTATTCAAAAATGGCAGGGGATTATATGTATTAATGGAATGACTTCTTTTTACCAATCCAGATTTAGGAAACTGAAAAGGTCTAAGATTGAAATTGTGAGGTACTGCTAAAGAATATCCTTATAAAGAAATTAATTCATATTTTCTTTAAGTACTTTACTGTGGAACACAAGGACATTTTAAAAATCACTTTTTGTGTCTGTAGTCTATATCAGCAGAATTTATATGCCCTGTAAGATTCGGGATGAATTATTTCATCAGCCATCTTCAGGCTAACTGAAGTTGACCATAACTTTCTCTTATTCCGTAACAGCTACATGGGATATATCATCTAGCATGAGATAAAGTTTCACCCACCTGAAATAGATAAACGTAACAAGTTTGTTTCTATACTTCAGAGAAATAGCAATTATTTCTAGTCTTGTACAAGTAGGTTCCCAACAAGAAATTCAAGTGGTGAAACTTGTATTCTAAGGAACAGATAGAATAATACTTAAGAATCACTTCCGCTAAAAAATAGGAACATCTGGCAGTAAAACTTGTCCTGAAGGCTATCTATCATCAGTTTTCAGCTGTGTATCATATTTCTAAATTTCATCTGTCGATTTAATAGCTTCTGCCATATGTGAAACCAAAGTCCTAGACAGACAACAGTCTCCTACATCTTGTTCTACTTATTGGGAAGATTGAAGACTTCCTTACACATTAGCTAAAATGCCTGGTGTAAACTTATAGAAGAAGGAAAAAGTGCCAGCATCTTTTCACTGAATTCCACTGGAAATTAGTTTTTAGTGTAAGTAAGTCTGGTAGGAATAAAGCACAGAATAATCTAGAATCTCTGCTGATTTCATATGAGCATAGCCAGTGCCAGTCTTTAGCTACAAATCTAGCAAGATGTCAATAAGAAGACAACTGTGGGAAAATTGGTTCAGAAATGTGTTTTACACCTACACATAAAGAAGAACTTCTTTACTGCAAGGGTGACTGTGGACCGGGACTGACTGGTCTGACAGGTTGTGGGTTCTCCTACTCTGGATATGTCCAAAAAGTAATGAGTACTGTGCTCTAGGGGATCCTGCTAGGGCAGGGAAGTTGGACTAGATGACTTCTGGCTGTCCTTTCCAATCTTAACCAGTCTGTGATTCTGTAGAAGCACATACAGAAAATACTAACTTCTCAAGAAACAAGGAAAGAGGAGAAAAGATAAAGAACATTTTTTCTCTCATTATCATTAAAAATACTTACTATAATTTACTGCATTTAAAATAGTGTTGTTCTATCAAGATTAAAAAAAAATTAAAAATTGATATTTTCAGTCTTTTTCTCCATTAAAACAGCACTTATTCACTTGTAGAGACCTATCAAGAATCATAGCATCCCAGATTAGAAAGGATGTCAAGGATCTAGTCCAAAGTTTCTTGGCAAAAGTATGGTCTAGACAAGACGGCCCAGTACCCTGTCCAGTCAAAGCATAACTGTCCAATCTTAGAGAACCGTCACTGCCCAGGAAAGATTATTCCAATGGCTGATTGTTCTCATTGTGACAAATTTTCCTGTCATGTCCAACCAGAATATCCCCAGAAGTAACTTACACCCATTACCTGTTGCCTTCTCTATGTGACTCCTTGTAAAAAGGGAGCCTTCATCTTCTTTATAGCCACCCTTTAAATACCAGAACATGGTGATAAGGTCTCCCCTAAGTCTTTTTGTCTCAACCCTGAAGAAAACCAGTTCTCTCAGCCTTTGCTTTTATGACAGACTTCTCAGTCCTATGATCATTTTTGTGGACCTGCTGGACCCTCTCCAGCCTGTACACATCTGTCACTTAAAGAAGGAACAGAAGTGAATACAGTTTACCAGGTGTGGCCTGACAATCACTGAGCAGAGTGGCATAATGACATCTTTATCTCTGCTGGTGATGCCCTTTTTGATGCAACCCTGTTGTCTGTCTTTGTCACAGCAGCACACTGTTCACTCATATTGAGCTTGTTGTTCATCAGGACTCCCAGGTTCTCCACAGAGCTGCTTCTCAGTGCTATTTGACTCAGATGATGTACAAAAGAGGAGCAAAGAAACTAATTTTGTGGCGCTTATGATGTTTCTACTCTTGTACAAACTAAGATACTATTAACATGATTCATCAGTCAATGAGTTGAAGGTTGAAGATTTTATGTGATATTCACAAACTGCACATTGGAAAAAAAGAATTATATATTTTACCCTGAAATTTAATATCAGAAATTTCTGACTTACCAAGAATATTGTTTAATGGTAACTTATTAATAGTTGTGAATTATATAGATAAATCAAGGTCACCTGAAAGACATTTAACATATTAGTCATAAGATCCATAAGATCCATGAGAGAGTTCATTAAATGAATTTATGAACTGCACCAAATATGTTCTCTTCACAATAGTCTATAGAATCGTTTCCTTGCTTATGAAAGACACACAATATTTGCTAATTACAACGTTTTTCCTATATTTGTTCTTTTCTTAGTCTTTATGGCTATGTATATTATATGTAAATTTATTTGAGATATTTAGGAAGCAAAAATAATTTAAAAAAATCAAACTCCAGAACTCTGATACTAAAATGATTGGATTTTATGTCTGAAAAATAAATACTGTTTTGTTATAGTACTGTAGGTTGAGGATAACATAAGTGGCAGTTCACTTCTTAAAGCTGAGACAGACTTTGGGTACCAAATCCTGTTCTTCTGTTTAAATATTTTCATTCATTTTGAATTTTTTGGTATCTAGATAAATATACAAATCTTAAACGTTCCAAGCCCAAAAAATCAAATCTAGGCTTCCCCACTCTTAGGATGCTCCAAGATGAGACTCAGGTTTCCTGTGGCTGCAAAGTCAGGATCTCTGTGGTTTGCTTCAATTTCTGGCTCTGTGATCTGTGATGGGTGAGCAGTATCCTTAAAAAAAAAAAAAAAAAAAAAAAAAGAGGAGTAGCAGCTATTTTAGAGCATAGTGGCTGAAGAGTGAAAAATTTGAATTCGAATCCTGTCAAGCTGAGGTGAGAATAGGACACAGGCCTCCCACATAGTCTGAATGTTGTAACCAGGAGGCTATTATGCAAATACCCGATGGCTCTGAGATATAAAGTGACTGTGTTTACTATTCTTTGTGTGGAGCTCAGTGCTATCAAGGTGTAGGAGGCATGTTCAAAGTAGACAAATTGTGTCCAACTGTGTTGTTTTTTATGTAAAGCTCCCAAAACCTTAGCTATTCAGATTCTGTCTTCAGTGAAGTTGGCTGATCTTCTAGGACTGTAGAGTAGTGAACTTTTTGGTGTCAAGGGAAGAGATCTGTTGAACATTTAAGCACTATATGAAATCACAGACATTATAGGTAGGAATTTTTTTTAATGTCTCAAATTAAATTTCCTAGATTTTGGACTGATTTGTTTCAGTACTTTTTCTGACCACCATGGTTCATAGCAGTTTACAATTTAGAAAAATTTTTCATCTTAAAGCAAAATCCTAATGTGAAAAGCTCAATTTCTGCTGCTTATTACTGCTGCAGACAATTTGTTTGCAAGAATGGTTGTGCTAGTCAGACTGAAGATTCATTGTCTTTCTGAGAGTGGCCTACAGAAGAAATGGTATGGGAAGGAAGGAAATGGGTAGTGATCCTTTCTCTCAAATACTCTCCTCCTTGCCACAATCTGAAAAGTCAAATATTTTTGGTTTGTAACTTTTACTAAGTTAATTGTCACAAATTTGATCCTTACTTTTTCTCTCTTCCCCTCTCCCACAAAAGGCTGTTGGTTTGTCATTTTTTGGTTTTGTTTGTTGGTCTGTTTGTTTTGTTTTATGTTGGGGTTTTTTTTTGCACTCCTAGAGCATCTTTTTGATCGTTAATGGCCTCAAATATTGGAAACACTAAAACAAAGCTGGCTTTGGTTAGGCTTAAGTTATGTTAATGGCATTCATTCTTTAAGTCTTGATAAATGACTGTCACATTAACAGGCAAGACCCCATCCAACTCATATTGGCCAAATCAGTTTAACCAATTCAATTTAAAATAAGAGTAAAGGTGAGAAAATGAAGACTCTAACCTGGATTTGCTACAATGGGTAGGCTTGCATGAGCTGCCAATTGAACTAGTACTCAAATTGCCCTGTCTTCAGTGCTGTTTTTCTTAGTCTAAGTAACCAGCCTAACTAATAAGGCTAGTGAACATTAGCTTTTAAGAACATCCTTTTTTTCTTCTCTTTCTTTCCCCCTCAGATAGGCCCTAGGAAGCTGAAAAGAATAGATCTGCATAAAGGATATTATATTTATATGGCGTGAAACTTATAAGGCCGAATATAACTTCCATAGAATTATCAGTATGTAATAATTAATTCATTACTTCCACTGATAAAGTGAAACAGCCTGTAGTTAGAGCAGAGAAACCTTCAGAATCCTGTTGTATGTTTTGTTGATTTGTTTTCAGAATGCTAAATTGAGCTTTCCATGAATAGCTAATACACATTACACAACTTCCATTGGATCAAAAATAGGGTTACTTCACCATTTCCCAAACGTTAGGGCAGGAGGTAGCATAGGAAGCAATTGGAAGGACAGGAAGAGGGAATGTAAATTCTTTATTATTGTAACTTTTGGAATAAGATAAAAAAATGAGTGTTTTCTTGGGAAGGGAGTGCCAGGAAAAATAAGTACATTGCCTCCAGTAGTTAAAAGCCTGGTAGTTATGCACATGAGTGTCTACTATGAATGTTACCACCCAGTTACGAAGTGAATGACTTTTGGTTTGGTAACAGAGGATATAGTGCTTCTGAGGGTTTTACAAAATAAATTCTCAACGTTTAATGCATGACACTTTGTATGTACTGGTAATGTATGTATGTATGTATGTATGCATTTTACTAAGTGCAACAACAACAACAACAACAAAAAAACAAACAGAAAAAAAGCCTGACAAACAGACACACATACATATATATCTCTCCGTAAAATGGATTTGTGTAGGAACATGGTTTTGTATCAAATGGTCTAACAGTAGACAAGTCATAAGCATTTGCAATATATTAAAATTACAGGCGTATTGCAATGAATCTTTCAGGTTGATTGGATTGATTTCTTGTGTTACCAAATAACCATTAATAGTGTTACTAAATAACCATTAATAATACCCTATTGAAATTAATAAAATACCATGAGCCAATCTTAACTTCCATCAGTTCTGTGTTTTGAGGCCTTTAAATTTTTATTGGGAAAAGCAGAAGTTGCTACTTAAAAGTAGTTTTGTTCAGATTCAGTTAGTTGAATGCAATCTATACACTTCTCTGTCAAACAAATGCTCCAGCTTTCATTTAATAATGGTTCTAAATGACTGAACTACTCTCTTGCTATTAATATGCTACTAATTAGTACTATGTTTTGACAGAATAATATAAGGAAATGTAAGACTTTGAAATTAATTCAGTTTAACGGATTATTATCTTAAGAACAAAGTAAAAATAGACTATTTTATTCTGATCATAAAGTAACTTTAATATGCCTTCCTAGGAAAAGTTTGGGAATAGTGTTTCAGTGTTTTGAAATGTAGTGCATATGAGGATTGCATAATAGTGATAAACAGATTATAGAACAAGTCTAGGGAGGCAAGTCATGTTTTACCTTCTCCTATTAACTGTGCTGCAAGCATAAGAAAAGCTTGAAATATGATTGCACTATTGATTTAAATGCTTAAAATCTGTGCATTGTCCAGTCAATACTACATAAATCCAATAATGAAAAGAGGTCATGTTATGGGTTATAAGAGCTTAGCAAATCTTTTTTCTTTTTCCATAGATAATATTGATTTCCCATGCAAAAATACAGAGATCTGATTCATAGATAATTTAGAATGAATATTTGTATGTGTTTCTTTTGATGTGACCAATAAGCCTCTCCTTCCCAGATCCTTCATTGTGCTGCTAAAAGCATTTGTGAATTTACCGTGGGAGCTGACTTGAAGTACTGATTGGATTAAAAATAAAACTTATTTTTTAGGTTCTATTTAATCTGAACTAAGAAATTAATTCAGAATTAAGCAATTCTGATTACAATGGTAAAAAAAATAGTATTAATGCGGGCAGATATATATGGGGAACTCTGAAACCAACAGTGCCTCTATGAGAAATGTTTGAGAATCCATGGTTCCAAACTGATGAAAATGAATGGAAATTCTTATGAAATGTACCAATTCCTTGAACTGAGTTTTGGTGTGGAATTGTTTTAAGTGATGCTTTTATTCTGACAACTCAGCTAAACTATTTTCTATACCTATGATTAAGAATTTGTTTTAATATGAAGTTCTTTAAAATACTTTTTCACTTTTTAATTTACATGTCTATTTTCTCATTTTTGTTACTATGAATAGAAATATTTCAGTATGTTGATGCAGGCTTTACATGCTATCTTTCTGTCATGTAAACACTATGGTAGATTTTTTGGATGAAAATTGGATATTTATTTGTAAAGAAAAAACAGTGCTTCATTTTTAGGAATTTCTCTTTCACTTTCTTTTTTTCTTTATTTTTTTTTAATGATTTGAAACCATTCCAACTTACCCTGCTGTGCCACTCGTCAAAGTGACATCTCCATTCTCTTCTGATCTCTTACAGGCTTATTTATATATGTATTTTGGAAGAGCTCCAAAAAGTATCTTTGGGTTAAAGTAGTTCTTACCATTTCGTATGGAAACTTCCTTCAGTTGCCAAAGGGGCTTTTTGGACCCAATGATTTATTATAAACACATTGAACGAAATCAGTATGTATGGACTTGTGAACTATAGTGAGCAAAAGCACTTTTAAATGATACATGACAAAGAGAAAATAATGCTCATGGGAGCATTTGAATTCTGTGAAATAAAACAAGGATGTTGTTTTAAATGTGACTTCTTAGATTTTCCAATGTTGCACATGATCCATTTTCTTTAGAAAACAAAACCAAAACAAATCAAAAGCAAAAAACTGACATATTTTAGCCTCTAGTTTGAATGATAGGTACCAAAAAGAAAAAAAAAAAAAAAGAAAATATAATTTACTAGTTAGCAATTCTAAAACTTTTTGTCTAGGCAGCTATGAAAAAAATTTAAATGACCTTAAATACTGAAATTGCCTTTTAAAAGACATCATTAACTAAGCATGTTGTTGAAAACTGGTGTACGTCATATTGAGAATTAGTGCATGTTGGTCTTTAAGTGTATCAGAATGGCATATATGCAAGAGTCAGCACAAATTAGGCATGCTGTTGCAAACCAATAGATGCTGTTTAGTGGACAGGTGCATGAAAATTAAGGATCAAGCTGTTATAATTTTAGAAACTATTATTTCTTACTGAACAGAAAGAGCTCATCCACAATAAATTACTGCTTAGTATAGTCTCATGGTGGCAATCCAATTCATGCTCATGTAGTCCTTTCACTTATTTTCTCTTGGGACAAGCAATAATAAAACTGCTTAAATATTAGCTCTTTTAAAGCTCACATAGTATGCTTCATGGAAAGTTTGAAAATCTTTATTATAAATGTGCAGTTCAAGACATTCAGTAATAACTATTATCACTATCAATACTGATCAGCTACTGTGACTGCTGATCAGGCTTTTTTTTTGTTTTTTTTTTTTTGCTTTGTTTGCCTCAAAAAGGCAAAGGAAGATCTACAAAGAAAGGGAAACCAATACACGGTAGTTTTGTAAATATTTTCCATGAGGGCAGTAATATCCAGAGGTTAAGAATGGTTGATGTTGTCCTTGGTAATATACAACCTGTTCACGTCTGTCAGTGAAGAAAAACATAAAACCTATTCATTTGATGCTATTTGATGCTTTTATGAGTGGGCATCGAGAAGGAGCAGCTCTGCAGGCCAGGTAAGCTCGGCAAAGCTCTTTAAGATCTGTCTGTGCTGGACGGGGGCTTGACCCCGGGCTTGTGCATGCCCCGTGTCACGTACCCCTGTCCCCCGGGCGCAGTTTCCAGATGTGGTGGTCCAGGGTAACTCCCAGGCAAAGTGGCGGCGAAGAGGGGGCAGAGTTGAGCTCACTGCTCTAGTGAAGTTNGTCTGGAGGGTCCACTGGTTGTATCCCTAATACCTTCTAAATGGATCACAGCCTCAGCTACAAAAAAAATGAGGAGGGTGCTAGTAGTAGGACACTCCTCACTGAGAGACACTGGNTAACCAGGCTTAGGGAGCGTGAGTGACCCGGAGCATGGGTGAACAGGAATGGGGGAACAGGCAGTTCGTGAGGCAGTTAGTGAGGGCAGGGCGTGAAGGGAGGAAGTGCAGGGGCACTATGTGAGCAGTCTTTGCCTACCCACGAATCAGACCCAGAAATGGTCTCCAAAAGAATGAAAGCTATTGCTGCTGCTGCTAGGAGCGTTCAGAAGGATGCAGCTGTCCAGATCAATGGCTGTATAGAATGTTTCAGCCTGGTGTCAGTCCTAGAAGATAGGGTAAGGGACACCTGTGTAAGATGTGAGCAGGTGAATGATTTGATTTGCTTAGTGGCAGAGCTTAAGGAGGAGGTGGAAAGACTAAGAAGTATTAGGGATTGTGAAAAGGAAATAGACTGGTGGACTC
>VWZO01009546.1:0-13081 GCA_013396975.1 Bucco capensis | reverse complement strand
GCGGCGGCAAGGCCCCCCGGCCGCTGCCCTTTTCGCCGCAGGTCCGTCCACCTTCGCCGGGCACGGACCCCGGCGTCCCCGCTGCAACTATTGTCACCTGGACTCCCCGCCCAGCCGTCCGGCCGCCCACCCCCTCCACCTCCACCGCCTCCGCCTCCTCCCAGAGGCCCCTTACCCCATCCCCAACCGCAAACACAGTCCCGACTCTCCCGGCAGCAGAGGTAGCCTGTCGCACCTCCAGGTATGGGCCCCGCTAAACCCGGCGCGGTGGCGGTGGCGGCAGCCCCGTTGGGCGAGAAAGGCGGACGAGACCCCGAGGGCGCCGGGGAGGGATTGGCCAGGCTGCGAGGGGAGGCGGGCGGAAAACATGGCGCCGCCGCCGGCCGCTGCATTGAGGAGCAGCGTGTACTGAGGCGAGCGGAGCCTGGGCGGGCGGCAGCGGTAGAGGCCGTGTGCTGGCGGCGGGGCCGGGATATGCGACTGCGGCTGCTTCCTGTGCTTAGGCGGGCTCTGCTGGGCTTAGAGCGCCCCTGGGCCGCCCCGGCCTCCCGGTTTTTCCTTCGGTGCCGGCGGTGCAGCTTTCTCGGGTACGGTGCGTGTGCAGTCGGGGCTGAGGCGGGGGAGCCGAGGCAGGCCCCCGTGTACCGGCACTGTGAGGTCAAGAGATCTACTCCTGTCCCTCACTGTGTTGTGTAAGAGGCGACGCGGCGGAGGCGGAGGCACCTTGTGCGGCCAGGGGAGTGCTCTCTCTGCCCCGAGTGCGGCTTCACCCCCAGATCTGTGGGGAACCAGGGTTGCCCGGGCTGCGGCCACGGAAACACGGGGCTGGCGGCGAAGCCCTCTGGAGGGAAGAGGTGGGTGAGCTGGGGGCGGCGGGCTCATGTGTGCTAGGGAGGCCTGCGTCCTGCCCTGTCCGCCCCTGTCAGGGCCTACCCGGGTGAGCCCGATGTACGGCGGGGCTGACGAGCCCTTGTGTCTCCGACTGCGCCTTCGTTGACAAAACAGACTTGGTCATCAGCCGTACGGCAATGGCGCGGCCTTAGGTGCCCGATGGGCTTGCTTTGTTGGGTGCCCTCCCCGCCCAAAACCCCTGTAATTTTCATGTTGCTTAATTTGCCATGTCTGCCTGTGCGATGAATAAAAAAAAAAAATTAAATTCTTTAAGAGGAAACTGCTATCAGAGTTACCAGAGTCTCTGGACGAGCTGTCTAGTACTGGCATTGTGTAAGTAATCTCCAAGGGACCGAGGGAGGAGCAGGCAAGGAGGCATGCTCACTTCAGGGGCACATTAAACTGCCTAACAACTCGGCAGAGTTTTTCCAGGAAGGAAGCTGGGTAAGGGAAAGAGGCTAAGTTGGTTTATTTCGTTCCTGAACACTATAATCTTAATAACAAAACCTATATTTAACACTGCAGAAGTAAGAGACATCAAAAGTAGCATATTTCAGGGGGGGAAAAAAAGTGACTTATGATGACTAATGCTTTCAGTGCTTGTGTGTCAAAATTCGGATGCACCATTATTGTTCGTAATTGCGGTGTGTGCTTCAGTATTTTGAAGGCAACGCACAGCGTATATTTGGAGCCAGTTCTTTTCTCAGGCTGTAGTTCCTCTTACTAGATTACTCCTCTTTAAGCATGTATGTGCAGTATTTGGACCTTCTGTATGTGAGTAGGCCTGTTGTGTTTTCATACTGCCTACAACCATGATTTAATCATCTTCAATTTTAATTGTGAATTAGGATTTACATAAAAAATAATGAAATAAGAACAGGTATAGTGCTTTTATGTCATAATTTTTTCGAAGATGGCAAATGTGAAAATTGAGAATCTTTTTCTTTCAATTACATGTTCCCTGTTTCCATTTCAGAATTTTGTTCATACTTCCACCTTTTTTTCTGCTTTAACGTTTTCTTCTCAGATAATTTTTAACTTTTATCTGCACGTCAAGTAACAAGATCATTTGTCATTTAAAACTTTTCTTCTTTTCTTATCATGTACAGCATTGCAATTACCTATTCTAGTTTGGAAGTCCCTAGAAGGGTTCATTTTGGCACGTTTGAATGCTTTTTTGCACCCTTTCTCCTTTCTGTTTTTGCTCGCTTGTAACATTGTGGCTTAATCCCTTAGATGAAATAGTATGTTTGGGAATTTGATCAAAGTGTCAAGGATACAATTTACTTTGCACATGAATACAGAAGTAGTTCCTGATCCTGTTAGGTCCAGAAGAAGAAAAAGGGAAGGGACAAAAAGTTCATTACTTCCAGTCTTTCACTGGACTGGAAGGTGTTAGGCTACTAGCTAGGGGGTCTTTGCAGCTTGTTATGAAGGTCGTTTGCTAAAAATACTGTCAGACCTTTTGAGAGATTACATGTTGAGTTGTTTTTTTTGATATATTCTATTATATTACATGCTTTCATGAGAGTTTTGATATAGTCAGTTTTTAACAAGATAGAAATTAAAGTTTGTAATAAAATGGCTGTAGAGGAATTGTGGGTTTGTGTCTAGTTATGTATTTGTATATGCATGGCCTGTCAGTGGCTCATTCTTTATATTCTCAGCTTTTATGATGCCTGTAAGTTGATAAAGTATGCAGAGATAGCACTGTGTATATATATTAAGGTGACTTTTGGTGGAACTTTTTTGAAAGTTGCTTTCTGTTTACATCTAACCTTCTGCAACTTGTTGTTAGAATGAGGTATAGCTTGCCTGAGCAATTAAAATGGAAAAAAAAAGCTGCATAGTTGAGAGTTTACTTACAATGGAGCAGTAGAACTAGAATTAAATTGTCCAAAATCATAAAAACTAAACAACAAAATAGGTAAACAGCCAGGACTAACTTTGTTGAAACACACCGCTGACTCTTGTCAGCTGCTAATGGTTACTGGTCTGTTGGTTATGTTAAAGCTCTAGTGTTAGATAAGCAGTTGCTTTTAGTGTGGGATTACACTGCTTTTCATGATTCAGAATCCTAAAGTTCTGTTTTTGTTACTAGATCAAATTTGATTGCCAGTTCTCTCATCTTTCTGTGTATTTCTTGTTGTTATGCAGTGTAAGTAAAGTTATAGTCTCATATTGTTTTTGTAATTCAGACCTCACAAGTGTTCTTTCTGAGGGTATGAGACAGATGGTAACATAAAGTGTTAAGTGAGTTGGCTTTACAAAGAGTCCTAGGCAATCTGATGTGCTACTTGCAGATAAAATGCATGAAATATACATAAAAATACAGTTAGAATAAAGCACAGAGGTCTCTCCTGTACCATCCAGTTTTATGTCTCCTAGCATGTGCTAGACACCACTGCTGCTCTGTGGTTATAGACCAAGCCCTGCAGCTGTAGGATGGTGGAGGAAAAATGTCAGGGAGGGAGGAAGGAGAATGAGAACCATTGGCTTGCAAGTATTCATGCAACAAGCAAGAAGGGAAAGATTAATTTTGATTTTTGTTTTCTATTTCTGGTGAACTGGGATAAAACTTGTCTATCTTGGATGGTGTATTTTGATGAATTGTTTGGGGCAGTTTTTGAAGAGAGAAAAAGTAAGCTGAAGTGATTTAGAAATTTCTAAAAACTTAGTATCCTTTATTGCTGTGTCTAAAATCAGATTGTATAAAATCGTACCTCTTTTTTTTTGTTGTTTTTTGTTTGTTTGTTTTGGTTTTTTTTTGTTTGTTTGTTTTTTAAACCCAGTGCTTTGGAAACTGGAATTGTCAAATTAAGGAATGTAGTTTTAGGGCAGTAAATTAGCTATATGGTGTCTTAATTGTATGTCCCATCCTGTTTGACAAATACATCATTTTACTACTCAGATCAGTTAGCTGGGGCCTGGTCTTGCTTATGAAGCTACCAGGGCCCTTGTTTTTGCCAAGTTCATCTGTGGTACTGTCTCATTAATACTGTTGGTAATTCCGGTATGCTGGTGTGTAACACCATTGTTTCTGCTGTCACATTGGCAGTGAAACCTGTGGCAGACCAAGTTTTTGCTGCTGTGATCTAGAAGCTGTGGAAGCTGGACCCTTCTGGGAATAAGAACAAGGCAGGCCTCTGCCCTAGCCACCATCATTAGGAGGGAATTTTCCGAGTTAGTTACAGACTTGGCAAAAATCTGCAGACTGAGGTTCTGAAAATGCCTTAATTGTAGCTAGGCTTCAGAAATTCTTCAAAATGAACTACATAACAAAACCTTATAAATATTCATTATCTTCACGCGTGCCTAATTTGCCATGATTAGTTGTTCTTAATAGCTTGGTAGCACTGATTAAATCATAGAATCATTGTGCATTTTTGTAGTTGGAGCTTTTGTATGTGAAATTATGCTGAATTCCTGATGAGTTTTAAAGTGATAAAATGTTAACATTTTGAGCAGTTTATCTACTTATGCAGCCTATCTGCCTCTGTATACAATCAGATTTATTTAGATCAGCATCAGGAATGTGTTGGGATCTTACACATTCTCTAGCCTTGTGACAAGTAAATTCACAGAAGATTGATGCTTTATGGATGTTGAATACTGTGAACTGTTTTACTCTTTAGATATGTAAGAGAAGGATTGCTAGGTTTGTCTACTGGTGAATCTGTAGCTTGAAAGAGTTATGGATAGTTTCCTGAAGTATCCTTTATGACAGTGGTCACCTGAGGACCTGAGTTGATTTTGTTTGACTGGGTTTTGGTATTGTTGGTGTGGTGTGTGGTTTTGGGTTTGGTGGTTTGTTTGTTTTTTTTTTTGATTACTCTTTCTCTACTCCATATTTTTTTTTATTACATTCTTGGTGATAGAACTTAGTAAAAACATTTATCTGATTTTAGGGAAAAACCTGTACTGCCTAGGGTTTAGTCTAAAAAATAATTTTTAATTATAGCATACAACTGAATCAAGAAGTTGGTTGACTTACTGGTAAGGTCATTGTTACACATATAAGGATGTCACAAGGCCATTGAATTCTGCTGCTGTAGTGAAGAGAGGCAGGTACAAGAGACAGGGTTGAAGACACGTGGAAGAATGGAAATCTATTTTATAGTCACAAAGACATGAGCTTGCAACTTAAGAAGTTCAAAGACTCCTTCAGAGTGCTCAATTAAGTGCTATTATCCATGTAAGACAGGTGAGAAAACTCTGGGTGGTAGCTCCTTTTCAGGATAGAGCAGATAGAGGTTTTGGCTCAGTAAAGGCTTCACTTCACTCTGGTAAATGGTATGCAATTAAGTTTGGAATAAAAANAAAAAAAAAAAAAAAAAAAGGGGGGGGGGGTGTGTGTTTATAAATAATATACAGAATATGGAACAGGTGCAAAATGTGGTATTGGAAATTTCTGTGGTCTTTGTGTAGGTTCAAAGACACACAACTTGAATAACAATAACATTGCAGAGGAAATTTGGGTCCACTTGCATAAAACCTTCAAGCAAACACCGAATTTTAAGGCAACTGATGTAAATTGAAAGAAAGCGTCAAAATCTGCTGGGCTGTTCACTGTTTGTTGCCATTCATCGGGTTTCTTCAAGCTGGCTAGTGTTTATAGCCATTCATCTGGCTCTGACCTATGTACCAGCATTTGACTTAAATATGTGTGGCCTGACATGGCAAAAAAAAATCTTGAAAAGCACTTTGGAATATGTGCTTTGGACGTCATATTTTTATTAGCTAGTTACTTACTTGCGTTGAAGCAGCCCTCAGGAGTTTCTGTTAATTGGTTTTCAAATATGGTTCTTTAATTGTTCAAACATTGAATTTAAATTTGACTACACTGGCTTATTTTTAATTAAAGTAAGTTTACTAAAATAACTTGGGAAGATTAAAAATAGTTAGGCAGATTCATATATCACTTAATCCCACACTAATACGCTGTTTGCAGGTGGAACCTGGCATCCCCAGAGCCTCACTGGTTCCAGGGGATTGCTTGCCTGGAAATCATTACAAAACGGGGCATCAAAGAATGGAATATAATTTTGCTTCAGAGTGCTCTAGTTTACAGTTCAGCATCTGTTTTAATGGACACTTTTCTTGTACAAGTGAAATAATTTTGATAAGGAGGAAGGTTGTTTATTATTTCCTAGATACTCAATAGGAGTACTGCTTTTGGTTCCAACATCCCTATTCTTTTA
Source organism: Bucco capensis (assembly GCA_013396975.1). NCBI lineage: Eukaryota > Metazoa > Chordata > Aves > Piciformes > Bucconidae > Bucco > Bucco capensis. The sequence continues at coordinate 6,989 of VWZO01009546.1, read as the reverse complement.
TCTTTGTCTTTCTAGCTCTGTCATCTTGCCACCTGTAATTTTTGAGCAATGGAAGAATTCCCAGTGCCACAGTAATGTTTTTTATTTGTTCTTACTGTCTTTGATTTATTTGATCTTTCTTCTGTTGCTTGTGTTCTGTGAAAGTAGTATGACAACATGCCTTTTAATGACTTTTTATTAGGATATTATCTCTGCAATAAATGTAGTATTTAGTTTGTGGATTAATTTCTTTGTTACTGACCATTAGCATCCAATGCACACTATAATGACAGCATAGCATGTGTATCTAGCACATGTACTTCAGGACAGCATCTGAATGTGACTTTAGGAATTAAACTACTTCTCAAAAAAGTACAAGAAATATAGAATTCTTTGTTTCTACTACTTTGTTTTCTTATCAAAAGGAGTTCTATTGTCAAAAAGTGATTTGTGATTTTAGGATTCTTATGTTAAAGAATAGAACATAGTTTTGTTATAATGCAATTGCATATAGAGAATTTAAGAAATGCAGAGAAAAGCAGTCATATGAGGGAATGTTTAGTATTATGTCTTACAGCTTAATCCTTAGAAAAAGGAATTATACAAATACTCTCTCTTAAGTGAAATTCTATTTTCTTGCTATTGCATTGTAATAACATAGCGCCAGCAGAAATGGTACTTGAGCAGGAAGCTATTGGTCTTGTTCCTTTGATGTATTGCCTTCCAGGAGTATTGCATAGTTGATCTGCTCTTGCTTTTTTTTTTTTCCTGTTACTACAATTTAGTTTGCAGGGAAATAATTGTGAGTTAATCATGCAAACCCATTTGAAGTTGAAGATAATGTTGTATTCACTATCCCCATTGAAATAACAGTGAAGATGGAGATGCAAGCTTCAAGTTGTTGGTGTGAAGGCTAAATTACTGATTTTGACCTTTTGAAAATTGTAGGTTTTTTCGTGTACTGGTTTTTCCTTGACTACCAAGCTGGGAGGTAGCCTATGAAGAAAGCGGAAGTAAGGATTGATGGTAAAATGAAGTGGAGGTGTACAGTTTCACAAGACATCAATTGAAGTCTTGTAAGATTTCACAGAAGCTGTGTAATTTGATGAGTCACATTGGAAAGATGAATCATCTGAACAAACAGTAAAGTTTGGTGACTTAATGATGTGTTATAGAAATACCAAGAAGATACCAGATGACAAGGAAATTGTATAACAATTAGAAAAAAAAACAATCAAAATAAACAACTTGAGAAGTTTACAGTCTATGTGAATCTTATGATAAGCAGCTAGTGTCTAAATGAGATGGAATATTTTAGCTGAAAACCAAATGATAGGTGTTCCTTAGTAAAGGTAGAATCAGGAGATTCAGAGACTTGCTCTCCTACATGCTTGTATTTGTTAATCCAGTAGAAGTAAAATACAACTAAGAACAGTTTAGTTACTGATTTTCATCTACGAAAATAGTATCTATTTATACATTTTATGCAATATATTAAGTTTAGTAGAGTATTTCTACTTAAGACTCTGAACTTTGAACAAGGAGATTTTCTTTTTAAATTGTAAGTATGGATTCCATCTGTGATATTGATGAAGAGAAACGTAGTGTTGTACTTTGCTTTTGAATGGTATCTGCATGCTTTTAGAAGAAGAAAGCCCATAGATATTCGAAGCAGGATTAGCCTGAGTACAGAGTTAAACTAGTGGGTAAATGATAGATTTAAATGAGAGTAAATTTAAATTTATCATTTTAGTTACTGTTTATTGATTATGTTTAACTGTACTTTAAAAAAAGAAATTCATAGTGTGAGAACCATGTTTTTCTAGTGGAAATGTTTGCTTCTAAAATGCATTGAACTGCACATTTTAAAAGCTTCATAGTGGTTATGGCTCTTGCTCAGAGACGTTCAGATTCTGATTATTTCTTGATGCTTTCTGTACTCAGTCCTTCTGGGTTTCTGTTTTGATTCTAATTCCTGTTTGTAATTTTGCTTTCTTTCATATAAGGATGCATTATAACTTAAATCTATTTAAAAGTTACAAAGTAATCTTTTTACATCTTTCAAAAGTATTCAAAGATCTAATGCTTACGTTACTGCTTCTTTTTACTATAATATTATCTCCAGTTCATATGTCTCCTTCTTTAAGCATAAATCTAGTCTTACACAAACTTTCACTCTGCTACTGTAGACATGTTTATAAACTTTCTATCCTTAACATGCTGTTAATAATGAGCTCTTTATCAGCTTTATTATAATGTGTAACATCAACACTAATGACAGTGTATCTGCTGGCTTCAAGTTTGCTATTGTTTTTGTACCATAGAATCTCATAAATAAATGGAAAGGTAGCTTACAGAACTGCTTCCTGTTTTGAGAATGATACAGTATTTTAGGAAGGAGATTTTATTATCTGATTCCCTTTTTCGTTTGTAATTTTAAACTGTAAGTGAAATGCATAATAAGATTCTTTTTTCCAAAATTTTTTTGTTATGTGTCTGGTAACATTGAATATGCTGTTGGTTTGCTACCTAGAGAGTTAGTTAAAATTCAGTGACTGAAGACATGAAACAAGTATGTGGAGAAACTGTGCAGTCCTTCACCTTCTGCATCCAGTACAGTCTTAAAGCTTGTATGTAGTCTTAAAATCTGGATTAAGTTCTTGAACTTTACAGCTCGAAAATAGGAAAGTAAACTCTGAAACTCCTTGTTTTCTCTGTGATACTGTCAGGACCATACAAAATTCCTCATGCCTCTGTGCTTGTGTTATGTTGTGGAGTTAGGCTCAGAACTGGTTTTCTTTGTAAGTGAAAATAGTTCATCAACAACTAATGAAGCTCATATAATAAGTGGCAGTATGGCAAGCAGCATTTCACCAGAGGAAAAGATTTTGATTGGTACTACATATTTATAACAGGCCCAGTTCTAAATGCCTTCCTGTAAAACAGGCTTAGAATTCTGTGGGTGTTACACACAGGAATACAGCACGATTGGCTCATTTTTGCTTATTTTTTGTGAAGAGAAACGTGTTTGTGCTGATATCTTTTGGTTTTGGTTTTGTGATTCTACTCCCCCAAATATCTCAAGTTTGAATATCTCACCTTTTCACTTGGCATTTTAAAAAAGTGAATAACCAGAGTCTGTAATTTCAGAATCACAGTGTTTTAGCATTAAAAATTGTGCCATTAAAGAAGCATGTCTTGTAGCATGTCTGTTGGACTAATAGTAGAAGTTCAAAGATGTGGAACAGACTGTTTTCTTGTTTAACATGGCAGTTCTGCAATGTGTTTGTATTTTTATGGCAATATTGTAAATGGTGTCACCCTTTCTTGCTTGAGTGTACAAATCCAGTAGTTTATTAGTAAAATTTTGTTTATCTGTCACAAAGTTGCAATATTCATAATACATGAACCAATTCAGACACATGAAATATTTTCCTGAAGCCTCAAAGTGTACTTGAGATAGCAATGTATGCTTAACTTAATTTCACTTTTATCATAATTAAGGGAATGATATTTTGTTACTAAGCTATGTCTTAATTACCATTAGTGTGAAACTTGAAACATTCAGTTATGTTATCTGCAGTTTTGTCATGTTGTTTGTTGTTTGGGATATATATTTTTTCCTGTTTTTACATCAGTATATCTCAGAATCTGAAGATTTGTTTTAGGCCAGTTCTGTGAGAATTGTACAGAACTGAATTTCTTGCTGTCAGTATTACCCAGTATTCTCTAACAAAATACTAAAATATTAGCAGGGCTTAAGTAAAAATTTTAAGTGAAATTTCTTCTGTTTTCTTTAAGGTTTCAGAAGGAGACGAACCCCAAAATGAACAATCCGGCTATTAAGAGAATAACAAATGAAATTATCAAATCACCTGAGGATAAACGAGAATATCGTGGACTGGAATTGGCAAATGGCATTAAAGCTCTTCTCATTAGTGACCCCACCACAGATAAGTCTTCAGCAGCTCTTGATGTGCACATAGGTATTTCATGCATGTTATGTTCGTTATGTCATTAATAAAAATGCTCTCTGTTTTGGTATCTTACCTGCAAATAAACTGACAGGAGTGGTATCTGGTTGTCAGCCTAGCCTTTTGTTGCAATTTAGAGTTTGTTTAGTTCTTTGACACATCAAGTTGACAATTGTTACAGCTAATTAAATTGTCTTCTTGTGCTCTGTGTTTAACTGAAGTGTAGCTCAGTCAGTAGAAGGACTTCTTTTAACCATTAAGTTTTATGTTACGAAAGATCTTTTGTAAGCAGAAAAGGGGTGGATGTGAGTGCAATTAATTCAAGACAGCTCCATCTGTCATGTCAGACATGTTTTTTTCCATGTTAAGTTGTTGATGTGCAGAGGTGCGAAAATACTGTAGAGCTGAAGGGCTTGGAGAGGCACTACCTAGCTCCGATGATGCTTAAGTGCGCAATCAGAAATACTGGAAATAGAAGGCAGTTACTTTAACTTTTTGGAATAATGGAAGCCTTTTCTTATATCTGAAGTGTTTCTCAAGCTTGTGTAGTTTCTCAGTTGCTTGGAAAGTATGATGCACGCGCACGTTTCCTAAACATCCTTATCTAATAATTCTTACTCCTTACTTAAGCATCCTCTCGCCATGTTTGTAGTTGGGAGTTCCTACTTCTATTATATTAGTTGAAAAATTATGGCCTTTTTTATTATGGAGATGGCTGTCACAAATCATTAGCTAGTTCAGAGGATCCAAGATGTGGTTTTGTTGGGTGCTATGATAATAATAGCCAATTGCAGCATCCAGTTCCTTGTTGCCTTCATGTATCTGGAGGAGATGTATCTATTGCCTTCATCTCTACTCTCCCTTTGCACTCTCCAAAGGAGGACTGCCAGACTCAAAGTTCTAAGTTTCTGGCTTCCATTCTTGCACATTGTTATTGTCTTGTTATTGCCCTCACACCTACTAACTGGTCATCAATAGCTGTTTTTGTTCAGGCAATTACCGGTTATCACTTGTCCTATAATCCACAGGATAAATACTTCCTTGATTGTGGTTGGCAATTACTGTCTTTTAACACAGTGCAAAGTCAAGGTATGGAAGTTAGAACAATGTGATCTGCCAGGTCTTTACAGGTTATGAGTCATAGACTTAAAAAATTCTCTCTAAGGCAATACAGGCTGATCTGGAGAGGCAGTTTGAGACACTAATTAGTTCAATTACTCATTCTATTTTTTTCTTTTAAAGATTGAATTTGGTTGAGTGTAGCTGCACAAGTGTCTACTTACATATACAGAATTGATATAATTGCCTGAGGCAACATGCTGTAATGTAAAGCACTTATAAAAGACTTAACATATTAGTATTACTTTTTATAAATGGTTACATGTAATTTTTCTTTCTGTAGGATCCTTGTCTGATCCCCCCAACATTGCTGGGCTTAGTCATTTTTGTGAGCACATGCTGTTCCTGGGAACCAAGAAATACCCAAAAGAGAATGAGTATAGCCAGTTTCTTAGTGAACATGCTGGGAGCTCAAATGCTTTCACAAGTGGAGAACATACCAACTATTACTTTGATGTATCACATGAACATCTAGAAGGTGCACTAGACAGGTAAAAACATTTCTTTTAAATATATATATATATTTTTTGTTATGTTGCTGCTGTTTGAAATTGTGACAAAGTTTTTTGATAGTTTGTTAAAACTGATACCAGATAGTTTTCAGTTCAGAGTTTTGCTCAGATTTTTTTCAGCTAGCCTAGTTCTTCACNGATCTTCGTTCGCAAAGCCTAGCCATACAGTTCTTCACTGAGGCAGAATTTTTGAAGTTCAAGGGTTGTTTTTACATTGAATATTTTTGGAAACGTGGGCACAGAGTATAGTTACGAACTCATGCATTGTGCAGGTACTCTGACTGTGTAATTGAATACTGTGCTTCCCATAGGATCCTCATGTCATTGATAGCAAAAGAAGGATGAAGTCTGGAAATACATTAGGATGCCTTTAGTAAAGTGAACTCACTGAAATTTCTGCCTTTTGTGGGAGGGGACAGAAATTGAAAGGTGTGTAGTCAGTGAGGTAGAGAGGGCTTCGGCTTTGGATTTTCCCTGGATGTCTGACAAGACTGATCTGATTTGTTAGATTAAGAGCCTCTTGCAACTAAGCTTCAGATCAGTAGAAATTTTCAGTATATGAATTATGATGCAAGGTCCTCGATTCTTTTAGTACCTTATATGATGAATATATTGTTGTCTGTATTTATAGGTAAAGAAATTGAGAAATAAAGATCATGAATCAGTGTCAAAACTGTTACAGAACTTAAGAGTTCTGCATTAAAAAAATAACATATTCAGGTGTTTTCAGGAGGTACCAAGCTTCGTATTTTTCATATTTTCTGTTACCGTTTATATACAGTACTCTTGTCTTGAATTAAAATTTTTCTATTTAGATTTGCCCAGTTTTTCCTATGCCCTTTGTTTGATGAAAGCTGCAAAGACAGAGAAGTGAATGCTGTTGATTCTGAGCATGAGAAGAATCTGATGAATGATGCCTGGAGGCTGTTTCAATTGGAGAAGGCTACTGGAAACCCCAATCATCCCTTCAGTAAATTTGGAACAGGTTTGTCAGAATATAATTATTCATCCATTAGACTTCTGTGTAACGTACATAGTATTATTGTTTATATAAAATTGTTAAAGACAGACTGAAACAATTTCCTTTCTTTTCTTTGTGTACATGTTCATTACGGTGCTTTGTCACTTTTTCACATTGTAGGCTAAACAGAGCTAGAAACAAAGCTACACAAAAACACAGGAAAAGGACTTGCAATATGCTAATGAAACATCCTTTATGATTCTGATAATTACTTCAGTGAATGCTGTATTCCAATTACTGGATTTGTCATAATTTGAAACTATTAAGTCTGTGCATAACAGAGTGAATGAACTGTGCTTGAATTCTTGTTAGCCATGTACTCTTTTGGTTAACTATTATTGAATTCAGACTAGGTGCAGAATGTCAAACAGACCATTGCCTTGT
>VWZO01009545.1:154376-170177 GCA_013396975.1 Bucco capensis | reverse complement strand
GATCTTCATTCGCGAAGCCTAGCCATACAAAAGCACCATATTAAATTTATATTTTGAGGTGATATGGTAAAAGAGTGTCTGTCTTGGGTGTGGATGTTACAGTGTCAAGAACTGCTGTTCTTGAAAATTACCTCTGAAGTTTGTGTAGTTTTTATGGATACATGTGTTTTTTCCTGTCTTGCTCACTTTCAAAAGGAAATTTTCTGTAAGTAGGATGCTGATTCTTTCTCCCTTCTTCAAAAAGTTTCTTCTTTGTTGCTTGTATGTCTCTTTTTTTCCCCCACAAAAAAATGCTACCCCTACTTCTCATACGATGAAATGTTTTCTGCAGCCCAGAAAAAATGACTTGTGCATCCACCCTGGTGGAACAGAGGAATATTGTTGCAGAAAGGAGAAGACATATTAATCTCAGGTCAGCTCCAGACAACCAGTGTGCTGGCACAGGATTGATTTAGAAGGGCGCTACAGCAACTACAGATCTTTTTGTCTGAACAGGAAGCAAACACCCAGAAACTACCACTGACAGCACTGAAGTCGCCTGTGTTATTGACCCGCTTAGGTCACACATTTCTTTATTTCTGTGAACTGGGTCTGTTCCTTTCTATCCTATGATTTTTTTGCATTTAGTTTCAGGGAAGAATAGGCTGTCCAGTGCAACCTCTTCACTGGGTAAAGGAGCAGGTTATTTATCTTCTTTCTCTACCCACCATTACTTGCTCTATTTCTGTCATCAAGGTGCCAAATTGAGCACAAGTGTAGCAGGCAAGGTTATTCCATTTTTATCCTTTATCCTTTAGAAACTATTTCAGATACATCTAAGTCAACACCTAAAGAGGCTAAAAAAAAAATCCCCCTTAAGATGAATAAGGAATGCTAAATACTTTCAAACCTGTTGAAAGTAAAAGGTAAATACAGGACAAACGCACTGCATTTTCCCAGAGCTCAGTTTTTCTACCAAACTATTCAGATAGTCAAATTTGAAACAGCCTCTGTAGATTGGAAGCAGAAACCAAGACTTCTCACTCTCCATAAGACTGGAAATAAAGGATCTTTGGCTCTCCAAAGTGCAGTACTTGCTGGGTTGTCTGCTTATTTGTGTACATATATATATCAATCAATGGGTATGTGTCTTATAATTTGTATGCACACCACGAGAGATGAATCTGTTTAGAGCTACATTATCATCTGATGTTGCTCAGATGTAGTCTCTGTATAGTCAGCAGCTTTCAACTCAGACCTTTTGCTAAGAAGGAACAAATACAACTAAAAAATATGAATTAAAAAAAGGATGGAACAATGCAAGAAATACAGAAAGCATTAAAGATAAATGCCAATGTAATAATCTTGAACATTTGCTGGCAGGTTAAGGGTGACTTTAATGGAAGTCTGATATAAAGGAAGTTTATGATGTTTCTTGCCTGATTTTTCTTTTTTCCTAGCCAGAAGCAGCAGATGAAAAATGAAGTTTCTCAGCCCTATTAACCATTGATCTTTGTGCATTGTGGAGCCGTACTTTACCAGGCTACTTCAGTTGCAATCCTAAACCAACTCTTGTCTTTGTAGATAAAAATAGAATTAGATAAAGCTAACAGTCTAAAAAATACGCACAGTATGTATTTCAGGTTTCCTTTTTGCCCTAATTTATTTTTGAAAAATAATTCATCTGTCAGGTAAAAGAAGCAAGTGATTGTCTATGGCAATAGGTACCTCTTTGACAGCTTCTTGATCTGCATTCCCCATCCATCACTGAACAGTGACAGTCTGGCCACTGTTGTTCCATCAGTAAACCCATTTCTCTGCAGTTCTTTAAAATAGAGCTTCATGTCTTAGATGAATAGTTTGATAATAAATACTGCAGATTGTTCCTAAATTTTCTTTTTCTTTGAAAAAAGGATTCCAGATTTGCAGCCAACACCTTTTTCTGAAAACAGATACTGCTATCTCTTCACCTGGCTTTCTTTCATGGTTGTAACTTCAGCTGAGAATATACATGAAAGGAGAAAATAAATTGTACCTTAAAAACTTTGGTTGCTGCTTTCACATGACAGCCTTCTTTTGCTATGACCATTTATTCCAAGATGCTTTCTGATTTCTTCAGATCAACAATCTTCTGTATGGGCAATAACACTTGCAGTAATGGCAGGAAACACAAAAGAAGCTATGTTTCAAAGTGAGTTGAATCTGAGCCATGTATTGACTGTAAATGTCCTTTCATGCTAAACATGCTTGAATGCTGTTTCTTATTAGTGCCATTTTCATGTTTAACTTTACCATGAAGAATTCTTCATTTTTTCTGTTTTTGCTGTTTTGCTGTGCCGCAGTATTTACATGGCAGATGTGTACAGCGTAGTTGTTCACTAGCTCACCCTTCAGAGCTCTTTCTGGAGAACACTAGGCCAGCCCTATTTGATAGGTTTGCTGTTGGTTTGAACGCGTGCAAATACTCCTGCAAGGGTCAATTTGCAGAGAATTTGGATACACTAACAGCAAGTTTAGAGATGTTTAGATTTCTGTCTTTCTACAGTGGTGTTCACATCTCAAAAGCTCCCCATTTACACATTGAAAACTGAATACATACTGCATGAGGGGAAAATTTTCTTGTTAATAATCGTTTTACAAGTCATGCTGCTTGCGTTTGAAGGATATAATTCTGTGACAACCAGGAGGAAATGAAGGAAACACAGGAGAATATTCCTAAATATCTATAGCTGGAAGAAAAAGAGAAAAAAATCAAGGTGATTTCAGTGATATTTCATATTGAGATAGCATATAAAGTCCAATACATTGCCTATTGTTGTTTATAATTCTTTCTAAATATTTGCTTCTAACCAGTAACTTACTGCTTATATGTGTAACATGTTTCTGAGATATTTTGCAGTTGATCCTTTTGAATGGAACCGTGTTAGAAAATGTCAGCAAGATTTAGGAACAGCAGCTGACAAGGGCAGAATCTTAAACATAGACTGTATGGCTAGGCTTCGCAAACCAAGATCCAGGGAGGGCTCCACCCACGCTCCTCATCAGCGCCTTTTCCAAGTGCGCTGATAAAAAGAAGATAGCAGATAGCACCCTCGAGCCTGCGCAATGGATTTTTTTTAGGTGAGACGCAGCATGCGCAGAGCTGGACCCACCCTTTAGTCCTAAGGTTCATCTGCCAAGGCCTAGCAAGCTTGGACGCTGGCAGCAAAGTCCTTAGGATGGAGTTTTTATTAGGGTGTCCTTCTCTTAGATGGAAGGCCTTACAGGGCTGAACGAACTGCATCTGCCCGGGTTTGGAATCAGAGGTGTCCTTCTCCTAGGATGACTGCCAGAAGGCTAATGAGCTCATCCTACCAATACCAGGATTATAGGAACATGGGTTTCACTCCCCACACTTTACCATGGGCAATGAGTTTAATGCTCGCTCTGCTGTTGGCACAGTTATCGCACCAGGGGCCACAGAAGACCCCAAGTGAATTTTCAGACTGTGCCTGAAACATAGACTAAACACAGGAAAAATATATTAGTAAATTTTTTATTTAAATTGCAGGTATTTCCAAGATACGTAAATATAGAAAACAGGAAGTTTCCAAAATCTCACTCATTTATTGGGTGGAAGATCATTGAGAAATGGCCAGTGTTTCTGGTATCAGTGTGTGCTTCAGGTACATTATGCTGTTCTGTTCTGGCTGGCTGTGTATTGCAGCAACACTAAGCTACGATTTTAATGAAGATTTTGCATTTGTAGCAGGAAATAATGTTTAATCTTGGTAATCTGTTGATAACCAGTCTGTTGAGGACTTTTCAGTACCAAAGCTTGTTCGTATTGACTGGCCGTGTTTCCTGTGCAGTTCTGGAGAACACATGTAGAGTTCAAAGTAGGAAAGCAACTATGTATATGAAAGCCTTTCAACAATACTTAAGGATGAGTACATTACTGTGCAGAGTGGTTTTTGCATGTTTATGAATTTTAAATCTAAGCATATCTTCTTAATATTTTGCAGAATTAAATATTACAGCAACTTTTTCCAGCTATCCAGAATATAAAAATATACTTATCTATATCATGTGCTTCTCTGCCCTTACTGTATCTAACAGCAACTCCTTTAGGTGTAGTGAAATATCTGAGAGTAAATGCTGTGTTTCTAATGGAAAACACTGCAAATGGAATAGCTATTTCTATGAAGATTTCCTCAGTGTGAAAAATGTAATGAATGATCTTTGTTTCTCTGCTCATAATAAATAGGTAAATTTCATTATAGTATCAATTGCCATGGCTCCCCCAATCCCTAATAATCATATTCAAAATCTCCCAGTAGAAACCATATGAGAGGGAGTACAATTTTTCGCACCAGATTGAAGTACTGAGGCACTGCAGACAGAACTTTAATGAATGTGTGGTTAAATTCCTGATTTAAGTGTAATTTAATTGTTCAGGAATTATATTCTGAAGTCCTCCACCATCTGATTGCAGTGGTGTGGTAAGGTAGGCAGGTAAATTAAAACAAACAAAACCCTCCATAGATATTTCATTATGGTAAATAATAGTTCCCTCTGGATCGTGTAAATGAGTTAATATACTACTGTATGCTTCCAAATTTATTTATTAGCAGTTTACTTTGATCATGTTCTTCAGTGAGCGATTTGTTCTACTAGACAGCTGTTTAGTTATATATTCTCTGTATGTCAGCAAATTATATCTTCTGTCACATAAAATGTTAATGGATAGCACAGGACTGATACATCTGTTGGAACTGGCATGAATGCAGGAAAAATCCCATACTGTGCTGATAGGTTCTTTCCATGGCTGTTCCCACTTCTTTAGTGCAAACAAACTGTACTGATTTAAAAGATTTGATATTATAACATTCTATCTAGATGAATCATAGAATTGCAGCTTTGAAAAACTGTAATATCAATGTAAAATGAAATTGATATAGAGAAGAAATAACTTAGGTTGGGTACTCTGTGAACTCTAGATGGTGTTGGAAGCTGCATTTTCACTGCCATAGCAAATGCTGCCTATGCCTAGACTTGAGTTTGAAAGCCATGCACAAGTGTTATATCCACCATTCATTCTAGCACTGCTTGTTCTGCTCTACCTTGCATTTCTAATTGTGTGCTCTTTTGGGGACTTGGTTATGCCTCATTTGCCTGCTTTGAATGAAGCTGGTTGCTGTCTATCTTTCTCCAACAGACCTCATAAAACAGGCTATCAACCATGTCCACTCTGAGGTTATCTTCTCACTTCATTGCAGCCACTGCTGGCAGATGAGTACAGTCTCTCGCAGGCCCGTCTAGGACATATGGCAGGTGTCTTCCTGGAAAGCAATTTCTTTCGTTCACCAATACCTGCCTGAACTTTGAGTCCAATCTCTCCTTTAGAAAGTTTTGGTTTTGGAGACAGTCTGTCAGCATCCACTAAAAGAAGCCTTCTTTCCACCCTAGCATCCACTGACCCAGAGAGAAAACTTCTGGATGAGGTAGGTCATCCTCAATGCCAAGTGCCTGCCCTGTAGATACAGCATTTTGCACATCTGTCACAAATGCATCAATTGTAGGCTTCCCAGAAATAGAATGAATCCAAAACAATTGGTAGGAGGGGCAACCAAATTCCAAAATAACCACTTTACTGCTGTAAGCACACTTAGCACAGCTGGAGTCAGTCTGAAAACACTGGTGGGCCTGGGGGCAGGCAGGGGACATGAAGTCCACAGTTCATTGACTTTAGCTGACTAGCTTGAGTTTCATCTTTTCTCAAAATCAACTGTATATATTGTTCACAGACTTCACTGTCAATTATGTATCGTACCGATACTTCGTTAATAAATCAAGCTACCTCTTAATTCACTAGGTGATTATTTTACTACTTTATTCTGATCTGAAAGCTGTGTGATGCCTGAAGTCACTATCATTAATGCCTGTTTAATAAAATCAAATACTCCCTCTGTGAACTGTTCCCAGGAAGCACTTTTTTTTGCTTTGAATAATTTGATAATTTTGCAATATCCAGCCTTATACTGAGACATTTATTCACCTACTTTCAATGAATAATATAAGGCAAACCTTTTCTCTTATTTTTCTTTTTTCTTCCCATCCCTTCTCTAGGATACTTACATAAAAGTAAGCATTGTCCTGAAATACTCTACTCACATTATTGTAAGTCTTTTGCATATTAGGGCAAATATGATCATAATTAACCTGTTTCTGCTTTTCAATGTCATGCAGTGGTGGTATCTTTGATTTAGTAGAAAGCTTGTCTGGATTCCATTGCCAATCCAAATCAGATTCTTACTTGGACTTTCAGAGGCAGAATCAGAATCATGTGGATGTCTTCCCAAGGTGCAAAAATATAAGGCAGACAATGGAGAGTTATTTAACTTGTGCAGAGGAAAAAACCTAGTAGTGGCAATGATAATGGTCAATAGGGATTTTAGCAGATGAGGGTTCCTGAAACATAAGAGGACCTATCATCAACAGTCAACCTTGTACCACCTAATTCTCTGTCAAGTGTAACTATAACAATGATTTGAAGGACACATCAAACAAAAAGAACTCAACACCTGATGAATCACCACTGTTCTTGGGTTTTCCTGGTGAGGGAAACTCTAAAGGCAGTGAGAGAAAGAGGATGTCTTTGGGCCTATATGTCTTCTTTACATTGCTGTGAAAGCAAAACAAAATGAGCAACAGAAGTCAAGTTTAGTGAATCTAAAATTGTTGCATGACTAAAGCAGTTGGGTCATGACTAAAGCTGTTACGAGACTCCACACACCAAACTGCCAACATTGAGTAGAAGGCTGAGCTATGTTCCTAAAAAATATTAAAAGCACAAATGTGCAGTTGCCAAATATGTCTGGCTTGCAAAGTTCATTCTGTTTGCTTCTTGATGTTTTTTCCCTACCCTGCCCACTCACATCCCCTGTCATCTGTAATCTGTCTGTGTCTAGAGTGATGACAATTCCATATGACTTCTCAGATAAAAAACCAATCTTGGTTAATAGGAAGCTTTTTGGGAAGATCACTGTGGAAACACCCTATATATGCCTGCTTCTGCCAGCCTGAATGTAGTCACCTGAGAACCTCCTGGGTCCTGGGCAAATAGAGAACTTGTCAATCTAAGAGAAGCTAGAAGTCTGTTTGGTCTACAAATGGGTATACTGAAAAAGTAGCTTTTTCCTTGCTCATTTCATCAAACCTCAATTTTGGCTTCCATAATTTCTTTTTTTATCTATGGGACTGTTAGACACTATAGTGTTTCTTCATTTTTCTTTAATACTTCAGTGCTCTCTTGATGTTCAGGGACTTAAATGTGGACAGAATGGTTGACATGAACAGTCCTAATGGCATAGTCCATGAGGCAGGGCAGTATTCTGATGGAAATTAAGTTTAAGAGAAATAAAGGTCATTAAAGAACAATAAGCATGCAGAAAAATCCCTTTACTGGCTGCTACTGCACAACTGGATATAGGCAGGCATTCCATGGAGATCAAAAATCAAAACCAATGTCTTAAATCCATGGAGTTCACTATCCTGAAATCATGAAGTACGCTTGCCTGAAGGCAGTGATCTAAAAGCTATGTTTATTTTAAGGCAGAAATGCAGGGAGAGTTTGACAAAGCAAAAAGGAGTCTTGCCTTCAGTTCTGAATGGAAGTGTCACACAACATTTTTTGTTTAGACAAGATGTGCTCAGACAAGATGTACTGGATTCAGGTAATGAAAGACCCAGAAGAAAGTTCACATGAATGTGTTGAATTTATGAATGAATCGTGCAGTATGTTTCAAGGTGCATTTAACAAAAATAGTTGGTGACAGGCACATTAAATTTTTCATGCATGTTCTCACCACAGAAACTCAAGCACAGCTGGTGGCTAGGTGATCCTATAAAAGCTTTTCTTTTGATAATAGGTCTTAAATCTCTTTTCTTGATGGAAGACATCAGTAGACAAGCAGTTACTTTGGATATTTGATATTTACAAAGATTAGGGACTTTTTTTTCCTGTGATGCTTTTTCTGGTTTAGCTCTGATCTACCCCTCCCACTGTCACCCCCAAATTAATTTTGTACAGTCTCACTGCAAGAACATTGATATTGAAGAAATATTTTCCTTGCAGCCATTTTAATTGAATCACAGAATCACAGAATGTCCTGAGTTGGAAGGGACTCACAAGGATCATTGAGTCCAACTCCTGTTTAGGCACAGGACAACCCCAAAGTCACACTATGCGTCTAAGAGCATTGTCCAAGTGCTTTTTAAACTCCATGACAGTTGATGCCATGACTGCCTCCTTGGGGAGCCTGTTCCAAAGCTCCACCACTCTCTGGGTAAAGAACCTTTTCCTAACATCCAACCTGAACTTCCCCTAGCACAGCTTCATGCCATTCCCCTGGGTCCTGACACTGGTTACCAGAGAGAAGAGGTCAGCACCCACCCCTCCCTCTCTGGTGAGGAAGTTATAAAACTGCAATAAGGTCTCCCCTCAGTCTTCTCTTCTCTAGGCTGAACAGACCAAGTGATTTCAGCTTTTCCTCATATAACTTCCCCTCCAAGCCCTTCACCATCTTTGTGGCCCTCGTCTGGACGCTCTCTAACAACTTCATATCCCTGTTGTATTGTGGTGCCCCAAACTGCACACAATACTACAGGTGAGGCTGCACCAGTGCTGAGTAAAGCTCAGTCTTGTTTACCTCCTGTGCTACAGGGTCATGACACACAGGCAAGTACCTAACCATGTCATACCAAGGCACCCAAGCACACTGTTCCTGCACAATACCACCAGTAGGGATCCACATCAGCCAAAAGTCTTCAGAGTCATCATTAGCTAGAAGTAACCTCTTACTGAGTCAAATGCTGTATAACAGCTTACAGTACAGGAAGGTTATAACCTCAGGCTACAATGGCTATAACAGCTATGTGAACTGAAATCAGCTAGCTCAAGCTTAAACTTAAATTTTAATCCACCACCTTGCACCGTACTAAGGCATTTGTTTTGTGGTGTTTTAGAGGGAAGCTGCTGACATCTGACTCACTGTTTCCTGGAGCATGTAGGTGTTTCTTGGAGCTCCATCAAACAGTGACCCATCCCAGTGCTGCTCATGTGACCTGTCTCTGAATCACAGCCATGGCACCAGAGTACTGCTTAAAGCTGGAGCATCGGGGCTATTCATATAGCAAAAGAGGTATCTAGTAGCTAAATGCACCAACTGTAAATCTCCTACTTTGTAATATATTTGTTTTGTTTTTGCACACTGAAAATAAAGGATGGAATTTAATTTCTTGTAGAATCAGGGTCATTGCAGTGGAGTTGGACTAAAATGAAAATGACTCCAAAGATTTGATTTACTGGCTGCAAAACTGAATAGCAGAAGGATTAAATAAATTTTAGAAGGCAAACAAAGCTTTCCTTGCCCATCACTAGAAGATAAAAGCATTACAATAAGTAACATGGTTGTCATGGTAACTGAGTGTTTGTACAACACATCAGGTGAAGCTGAAATGTTTTTAATGTAAAGCTCAGATGACAGGTAACTGAGTAGTGTAAGCAAAAGCAGAAATATATTTTTGGTAGATACATGTAAGTAATTATTTTTCTTATGAAAATTTCTATCACTGCTCAGTGGTTTTTTTGCCCCCTTATTACCTTCATTCAAGTTCTGAATATGCTTGTCTTCTGCCAGCGCAAAGAGCCATCAAGACAAGTTTAAAGGAAGATGAAAATGTGTGCTACTTATGGGTAGACTCCTGGTAGTAAACAGACAATTGGTGCTCTTATAGCAATGTTTGAAAGAGAAGAGTAAGCCTTAAATCTAAATGCTATACTATACATTCTTTTGTCCTGGCACCTTCAAATATATAAGTACTCAGCTGAATAATCTGCAGTGTAACATTAGTTCAGCATTCTTTTCTCCTGAAATTGTCAGATGACTCAATTGTCTGGGCTCCATAGACTAGAATTCAGTTTTCTTTGCCTAAAAATAGCAGTCATTAATAATAATAATAATAAAGAATTAATGAAATATTCAATTTGCTTCTATTTAAATTGAGGGGAAAATCCTGTTAAGGCAGGAAGTGTCTTATAAAGGAGAAGATAGTTTGCCACATGATTACAAATTAGTTGCATGCAAATTACTCTTGTTAAGCTGTAATAGGGCCTACTTCTGCAGGGACCTTCATGAAATCATTGGGGCAAAGCTGCCCACCTGAATTTGACAGCAAATGTCCCAGTGACTTCAGTGCCTCTGGGCTCAATTGAAGACTAATGAACAACAGCATCCTCACCTACAGCTGTGTAGTTCCAGATGGTACGTCACATCCATGGCAAAATATCCAATGGCCCTTAATAGGAGATTTTTGTGAAGTCTGGGGCATTGAGCTCAATTATTTAATTGTTGGAAGAAGGGAATGTGCAGAAAACCTAAAGGTCATCATACACATCACCTTGTCTCTCCTTCTCTCTGTCTCTGTTTAAAGGCAATGAATGTGGTAAATGAAGATGAATACCTGAATGATTTGTGTGTAATGACTGTTAGTTTACAGGGAGCTTTTTGGTAGTACTAGTAGTAGGGAAATCCAGTTTATTTTGCACTTGATATTTTTAGCNGATCTTCGTTCACAAAGCCTAGCCATACATTTTTAGCAACATACCACTTTATGGTTTATGGTTTCAACAAACTGGTAAAAAATTACCTAGTAATTATTATTATAGATTACTAGTCAGAGGTAAATTTCATTGAAATCAGTAGTAAGACATGTATTAACTTTAACAGGCATGAGATCAAGATTTGAAGGCACATGACATGAAATAGGTGCCTTTTGATCACTTCAATATAAAAGAGGAAAAATGTTTGAAGTTCTTTCTCTGTAAGAAAGGAAAAAATACGGTTTTAGGTTAAAGTTGAAAAACTTATCAGAGGACTGTGCTAAATAATTTCATTTGTTAGACAATTAGAGTTGCAGATTCCTATATAGAATACCAAACTAGTAATTGTTTTTATGGAAGCATTATTTCTTACAAATTGCAGAAGATGAAAATAAGTATGAAGGATATGGGAAGTCCACTAGGCTAAGAAGTAGTAGAATGATTCTGTCAGAAATGCTTGAATGCATAAACATCAGCATTTTATAGAGGGTTTCCCCCCCCCCCGTTATTTAAGAGGAATAAAATCCATCACTTTCCTTGGTCCCCTTAGACACGTATTTAGAAATGGATTGCTTTTCCGAAAGGAGACCTGGGTAGAAGATTTAATATGAATGTAGTTTCATAATACTTCTGCGAAATACTATCAATTTGATGTGTATTGAACTTTCACAAAACCAGTCCTTAGGCATCAGTGAAACTGAAGAATGGATTTTATTGTTTGGCCTAAGCAGATATGCTACATCAATGTAGCCTGAATTATTTCAATAGTATTGTATTTCTTACAACCCAAAGCATGTGCCTTTTAAAACAGTTGGATGTTCCTCAAGGTCTTTGTTTGCAAAGTGCAACAACTTTGAGATGTAAAGCTTTGAAATGATATGCAATTAGATGACAGCTAAAGTTCATCCAAGTAGGAAACCTTGACTGATGAAGGCTTGGTTTCAGTGAAAGATGCAAGTATTCAGCCCTTGGGAAATGAGAGAGGAGTAAGAATTTGTATCTGGAAAACTCTTGAGATGGCTTTCTTGGGAGGTGACACAGAAGATCTGAGACCAGTTCTGCTGCTGGCTGCCTGTAGTACAGGCAGCACAGATACAGGTAAACATGTTAAACATGGTGAACAGTACAGAGATCTCCTTTCTTTCACTGGTCTTACTCTTGAAGTAGAAGAAATACTTGCAGTAATGAAAGTTTTGTTCATTCATTTTGGTCCTAATAGTTCAGAATTATGTCATGGGCACTGTCATGAGGATATTTGGTCTCCTAGAAGGTGGAATGAGATCCCCTAACCCGTCTCTCGTAGTCCATAAAAGCTTCTATTGCACTGGGCAGGAGTTGTGTGCACATTTTGGGGAGCACTAAGGTTCATTTTTTCATCCTTTATAGGCTTCCCCTCATGTTCATCACTGTAATATTTGAACATATTATCCACTTTCCAGTCAGACACTAGTGGTAGCATTGTGGATTAAAGAAATGATCACGTAAATATAATTAGTTTTTTTGTTTTGTTGTGTTTAAAGCAGCTATTTTGTTCTTACAGTTTAGTTTCATTATGTAATTTATATCTGAAACACTAGCCTGTGAATTTCCACTACAGTGGGTTAAAAGAGTATCTGATTTCCCATCTGTTTCACCCGCCTGCTTTATAACTGTTCAACAGAAACAGAAAATTAAGGATACAGATTTTCAGCACAATGGCAGGGAGAAAGCTAAAACACTACATTTGCTGAGGTTTCTTTGCTTATGTGAAATCAAGCATGTCCCTGCTTGTGGGCACAGTTGTGAGTCACCTGCTCGCCCTCAAGCCTCTTGCAATTATTTGCCTTGCACAGCCAGCACTAAGGTGTTGTGATTGAAGGGACATAGGTGAAAAAAGATCTTTATTTCCTAATCCAGGGTAAATTACCTTTCCAATAACATATGGGCACAACCTTCAGGGCATCAGTGTTTAAACATGAAGCTTAGGTTATCCAGAATGCAGATATGACAGAGGTGATGACACACAGTTCATTCAAATAAGCACTTGATTTCTAAGAAGGATGAATACTGTGCCTCTGTTGGAGCCCAGCTGGAGTTCTGGACATTTGTAAAAATCAACCTCAAATCAATCCCTGGCATATTAAGAACAAATGCTGCTTTGCAAAGAAGTGAAAAAGAGTAGGCTGGAATTTCAATAGCTCATGAATGAGGCTTTTATTTTGATGGAATCCTAGTCTTCAGTAATTTTGGTTGGTGTTTTTCTGTCTCAGACCTAAATTAAGGATAATTATGGTTAAGCTTGACTAGATGTCTTCTGGCTATGTTTCAGAAAGGCAAATAAGATCTCTAAAAAATGTTAGCACCTGTACAAAACACAATTCTAAACATTAAAAAGACTCCTATTTGCACCAGGTAGACTCTACTCAAAGACAGTAATTTCATTAAGAGTTTTTTCTGTGTTAAGAAATGACCCTTAGCCTTTTTATTATGTAGAATACTGGTCCAAAAAGGCATAGTATTTGTCAGTAATTTCAGAATGTTTCAGCTCTTCAGTACATTTAATGTATTCTTTTGGCAGCAGTTAAAGCTTGGGTGAGTTCCATTTGCTTATTTATTGGAGTATTACACAATTTGGAATAATTCTTTCATAACACTAAAGGTTATAGCACAGGGAATGTCATAGCCTTGTGTGGTGTTTATCTGTACCTAGACAGTCCCAGACCATCTGCCAGGATTGCTTTTCTGTGATTATTGGTCAGAACAATTATAATGACAATGAATAATTATTTTCCATGATAAACCAGGAGGTGGATGACTCAAAAGACTAGTAATGCCTAGAAAACAAGCTGATGACTTTGAGTGCACTGGTTCAAATGCAACTTGAGCCATCATAGACCAGAAATCAGGCCTGACTAATTATTGGTGTACCATATGGAATAAGCTTGGTCATATTATCTTGACTGTGGTGGCACTTCATGAGAAAGTGTGGAAGAACAAGAAAAGAGCCAACAACTTCAGGATGGATTCAAAATAAAGTTAAGGTAGATAAAAATCTAAGGAAGGATTGTGTTTACCTATCTCTGTCCATCATTTGCTCTTGCCTGAGAGCAACCAAGCTGAGACTGAATCTGCTGAGGACCACTAGCAATGCAGCTGAAATACAAGCATAATAGAAGAGGCAGTGGGAAATCAGTCCTTGCAAATTATTATGAAAATAATAACTATTTATACATTTAATGTAAAAGCTTTCATCTGCACATCTCAAATGGTTTTATAAACACTGATGATGTAAGTTTTGATGCCCTCTTGTGAGGTATTTTACTTCCATTTTGCTCCCCAAACTAATGTATAAATAAATTCACATGAAGCTGAAGTGATCTGGCAACAGCAGTGCTGTAAGTTTATATGATATAATATAAAAGTAAGGCCTAATGGTCCTAGCTCTCTGCCCCATAGCCATTAGATCCTTGGGCTTCCAAGGTTATCAGTTACAACATTCAGGGCTTGTAAGATTGTTCAGCTGCCCTTCTTATAAAGGATGGAAAGAAACAAGGAAACTTATTAGAATTTCTTTGCAACAATTAGAGATTATATTCCCATCAATTAACTGATGGCTGACCAAATGCATTTGTTTGTCTGGTTACTTAGATGTTTCCCCACACATGATGATCCCTCTCGCCTGCTACAAACACAGAGTTACCTTTCTGAAATTGCTTGAATCTATGCAAAGGTTGGAGAGAATTACTATATATAATGACCAGCAATATCAGCAGGGAGTATGGAAAGAAAAGACTCAGGGATTTATACTGAACTTCTTTCTTCTTGAATTCTCACTGGCTCCAATGGATTTCAGGTTTTGATTTGCTACAGAAAAGATGTATTACAGAATGTCTCTTTTTTGATCTAGCAAACAGGAAAAGTTCTTATTCTTTAAAAAAATTAACTCTGAGTAAAACCAAAATCCGCTGTCTTCCTGTAATCAAACTCTCTTTTCCCTTTAATGACTGCTATATTATAAGGAGGGCTGTGGAGTCTCCTTATCTGGAGACATTCAAGAGCCGCCTGGATGCATTCCTGTGTGACCTCATCTAGGTGATCCTGCTCTGGCAGGGGGATTGGATTAGATGATGTTTCTAGGTCCCTTCCAACCCCTGACATACTGACATACTGCGAAATTGTTGTATTTTCTGGTTTTGATTTTTGGTTCAAAGCTCTGGTTCACTTGCAGGTGCTTTCCTCATTCTTTTGGAATGTTTTTTGGAAGAGACTTTGAAATAAGCTCAAATCCAGTTGGAGCAAATAAATGGCTTTGGTGAAAGCAAAAAAAAAAAAAAGCTGCTATCATTTTCACCTTTTTTTTTTTTTAATTCAAAACATCAAAAGATCTTTTTCATACAAGAGCAAGTTTAAAAAATTGGTAGTTTTAGAGAGAGAGAAAATACGCTTCGTCTGTGGTTTCCTTTGTTCCCTCTACCATTGTTGAAGTTTTTGTGCAGCAGCTCAGGGTTGCTGTCTCTCCAGAACAGCTCTTTGAAAGACAGATCTGATGCTCCATGCCCTTAGTCTAGCCTTAACTCTCCTGCTGTTTCTCTGATTTTAGAAGACCATTCCTAAAGCCCATGCCTGGGGAAGAAGGAGTGGCTGGAAATGACAGCAGGGGGTTAGAGGTGTATGGGAGGCAGCAGCTCCGTGTCTCACTGACAGCCTTCACTTTCTGCTTGATACTGGACTTCAGTCATAATCATGTAGAGCCTGTCTTACAGTATCACAGTATAGATTAGGGGTTGGAAGGGACCTAGAAAGATCATCTAGTCCAACCCCCCTTCCAGAGCAGGATCACCTAGACGAGATCACACAGGAATGCATCCAGGCAGCTCTTGAATGTCTCCAGAGAAGGAGACTCCACAGCCCTCCTGGGCAGCCTGTTCCAGTGCTTCGTCACCCTTACTGTAAAGAAGTTTTTCCTCATGTTAATACTAAACCTTCTGTGATCCAACTTACTCCCATTTCCTCTTGTCCTAACATTGGATAACATTGAGAAGAGCCTGGCTCCCTCCTCCCGACACTCACCCTTAACATATTCATAAACATTAATGAGGTCCCCTCTCAGTCTCCTCTTCTCCAGGCTGAAGAGACCCAGCTCTCTCAGCCTGTCCTCATAGGGCAGATGCTCCACTCCTTTAATAATCTTGGTGGCCCTG